>JAQZBX010015041.1:0-23531 GCA_029593785.1 Cabassous unicinctus
GTTATTTTGCACTTGCTGTCTGCTCTCTGTGTGTTCTTCTGTGTCTGCTTGTCTTCTCTTTAGGCGGCACCAGGAACTGATTCTGGGATCTTCCAGAGAGGAGAGAGGCTGTTCAATCTCTTGTGCCACCTCAGCTCTCTGATTTGCTGTGTCCCTCATTGTCTCTCTTCTGTGTCTCTCTTTGTTGTGTCATCTTGCTGCGCCAGCTCTCCTTGCAGACCAGCACTCCTGTGTGGGCCAGCACTCTGCGTGGGCCAGCTCGCCACTCGGGCCAGCTTGTTTTTCACCAGGAGGCCCCGGGAATCGAACCCTGGACCTCCTATATAGTAGAGAGGAGCCCAATCACTTGAGCTACATCCACTTCCCCAGTTGAAATCTTCTTAAAACACTATTTGATCAGCTCTGGTGGCTCCCCAATACAGAAAAATCCCAAACTCCACAGCCATCCCTTGGGATCCTACGTAAACAAGTCAAATCTCCTTCCTCAATTTGTTTCCCACACAGACACCCTGCTACCCTCCATCTAGGGTACTGCTCCACTTTCCCCACACCCCCAAGGCCCCAACACCAACACATTCCCCGCTTGCAACTCTGCCCAGAGAAGGCCTTTTCCTGTGCCCGCCCTTACTGCCCTGTTCCCAGCCCTCTCCTGCAGTTCACTGGGGCACCGCCCCAGCTTGCTGAGTTCCCCCCGGCTCTTCTGAGCTTGCTGCATTTAGCTTTTGTTGGCAAGCACTCCATTTGCCCATGCAGACTGTAAACCCCCTTGTGGGTAAAAGCTGTGTGAAGACGCTTGAAACTGCCCACTGAGCAGCACAATGTCTTGAACGGCAAAGGTTTCTTGATCCATAGAATAATTCTGATGAAGCTCACAGGAAGTAATTTCAGAAGTTTTTCAAGAAATACAGGTGAACTGGGATGGGAAAGGGGAGAGCTACACAGGGCCTTCCTGAAGTCTCTGGGAGCCTACTTAGTCTTCCACAGTGTGTCCCCTTCTAATTGCTATTCTAGTAAGGAGGGGGACGGCTGGATTGGGCACTCCCCTCCCCTCCCTGCCCCTACACATTCAGTGTCTTGGTACACTTCCTTAGCCATCCCTTCATACCCCCAAATCCATTTCACATGCTTTCACAGGCACAGTTTTGATATCTTATCTTCTTCCCTCTCCAAGGGAAGTGCTTGAAATGTGAGAAATCCAGCTGAGTAGGGAAGCTCATGGTAACCAGCAGAATGGTCAGTGTTGGGTGCCCAGAAGTAGGAAAAAGGATACTGAATCCCTGGAAAAGCAGGAGCTGGTCTGAACTGGCTGTGACCAACAGCCATGGATCACCAGCCAACATTTCTAGGACTCACAGGGCCATGGTGGAGGGGAGAGGGGGGACGATGGTTGGGAGAGGAGAGGTGAAAATTAGCAGAGCACTCAGGGAGCATCAAATCACACTCCACACAGACAGAATAGGCAGCACCTGAATAATAAGAGTCTGAGAGAAACTACAGAGGTCAAGGTCATGCTGTCTGCCACGATGCCCAATAAGAAATTCAAGTTCTGTCTAAACTAGTGAAACCAGAGGGACTGTGTGGTTCTCAAGGCACAGCTGAAAGAACTGGAGCTCTGGAGTCAGGCCTGGGATCAAATCTTGATCTTGCCACCTAGTGGCTGTTCAACCTTGGGCTGGCCACTTAACCTCTCTGAGCCTGGTTCTGTGTCAGCTAATGTGAGGCCTAAATGAAATAAGAATAAAACAACAACAACAACAAAAAAAAAAAAACCAAAAAAAAAACACCCAGCACAGTGCCTGGCATTATTTAAGGGGCCCAGTAAGTATTGGTCCTCTCCCTCCTTCCAGCATTCAGAGCTCACAGCTCTCTCAACTCTCACTGAAAGGAACAAGTACAGAAGCTACAGAGCATTTCCTAGCGAGAAGATTTTCAAAGAAGAAGATGGCAAAAGTCAGTAAAGGAGAACAAATGAGGCATCCCAAGGCCGGGAAGAGAGAAGAGCCACAGCTCTGTGAATGCCAGAGATTCAAAACACAGAAAGCTTCAAGCCTCGGACTACATCCAAACAGGAAGTTTGTGACAAACTTAGAAAACACATACAACTTCAGGAGGTCACATACGGCTCAGAAAAGGTGAAACTCGTCCCTCCTGGGTAGGGGGTCATATGGATTAAAAGGAGTGTGCCTGGCTAACACTCCAAATGCACACAGCTCTTCCCGGGTGTCAGGGTGCACTCCTGCCCTGAGCTGCTCCTCGTGCCAAGCACGTCAGGGACCTGGGCTAACTTGCATGGAGCTGCTCTGGTTTTCTAAAGCCAGGATCCATCAACTCCCCTCTTCCCCATCCCTACCTCCTCAGACGCCAAGGACATGGAGTGCGCTGAACAGCCATGGGGACCTGAGTAACTCAGGTGTGTGGGATCATTTTTTCAGCTGGGGGAACTTTACACAGAAAGAGGAAGTGACATGCCGAGGGTCCACACGGTGTCTGTCTCTTCAGCAGAGCTTGGCAGCAGGTCCTCAGGCCACCATGTTTTCTCCTCAGAAATTCTGCCTGGCGCTATTTTCATTTGTACTGTTCACATAGGTATGGGGCTGTATAACTTAATGTTCTGTTATTTGTAAGTGCAGGCAAATTATGGCCACACAAAATCCCCATGGTGTATGTCCCTAGTCCCAACTAGACTGAAACTAGGAGGCTCCTTCCCCTTTGTTCACAATCTCCCAAGCACCTATGGAGCGACCTTGCTTTAAAGTGATGGGTTTGGTGGTTGTGAATACTTAGCAAATTAATTAACGACACCAATATCCTTTCCTTTCTCTACCACACCAGCCCAAGAGAAGTTTATTTCCCACTTGTCTTTGATTCACCTTTAGCAAAGACAGGCCCCTGGTTCCCTCACTCCTGGTGAGTGAGGGAACTCAGTCTCCTGATGAAAACAACCACGTAAAAGTCAACATTGTCAGCTTCGCTGTGGCCCCCACTCGGCGCCTCCTGCAGTGGTTTCCCCACCTCCCCCAGTTAGGTTCCTTTTTAATAAAAATGACTCATTAAGGAAGAGACAAAACCAAAACGTCAATGGTAAAGAAAAAACAGCACCAAATCTCCTTAAACACCTCCCACTCCATTTAGAATTTAGATCCAATAAAGCCGCATGAAAGTGGACGTGATAATTTGGATCTTACAGTATATACAATTCTAACAAAAACACTTCCAGTAAGAAATCTCTTCTCAACTTTTCAGGGTCTTCTTTGCAAATGGAAGTGGCCTCAGGCCTCTAGTCAGAAGCTTTCAAAATGAGGAAAAGAGAAATGAAAGAGTCTGTCCATGCTTTCAGCTCCTATGTCATAAAATTAATTATTTTATGTTTTACTACATTTAGGATTCTAACCGATTAAATGCAGGACACTGTCATTATATCGCGGGCCTAATGAAAATTGAGGGGAGTTTTTCATTAAAATGTTTTACTTCTTGGTATGTAAGAAGTTTACAACATATGTACACAGTATGTAAAAGAAAATTATATAATACGATAATGGGATCATAGCATTTTAGGGTTAAAAAAAGAGCAACCAGGATGCGCCTAATCCAGGGATTTGCAACATTGGCTACCTTCTTTAAAAACGTCCAGGCCCCATCACTAGAGATTCTGAATACACTGGGACCAGGATGGGGCTCTGAGAGCAGGTGTTTTTTTAAAGTTCCCCAATGATTTTAATCTACGTCCAGGGTTGCGCACTACTGATGTACTGCAGATAAGAAAATGGAGAGCTAAAGAAATGAAGGGCAGTCAAAGATGGCACAGCCAGGCAGAGACAAAACTAGGACCAAATCTGACATTTACCAACTCCGAGCCCCAGCTGTACAAGTTTGCTCAGGTTTTTGGTATTCACAGATTTGTTAAAAACTTTTTTTAAAAACTGGGGCACTATGCTAATGGGAAAAAACAGTCTCTTCAACAAATGGTGCTGGGAGAACTGGATATCTATAACCAGAAGAATGAAAGAGGACCCGTATCTCACCCCCTATACAAGAATCAACTCAAAATGGATCAAAGATCTAAATATAAAAGCCAGGACCATAAAACTACTAGAAGAAAATGGAGGGAAACATCTTCAAGACCTTGTCGTAGGTGGTGGTTTCTTAGACCTTACACCCAAAGCAAGTGCAACAAAAGAAAAAATAGATAAATGGGACCTCCTCAAAATTAAACACTTTTGCACCTCACAGGACTTTGTCAGAAGGGTGAAAAGGCAGCCAACTCAATGGGAAAAATATTTGGAAATCACATATCTGATAAGGGTTTAATATCCAGGATATATAAAGAGATGTTACAAATCAACAATAAAAAGACAAACGACCCAATTAAAAAATGGGCAAAAGACCTGAATAGACATTTCTCCAAAGAAGAAATACAAATGGCAAAAAAAACACATGAAGAAATGCTCAACATCGCTCATGATTAGGGAAATGCAAATCAAAACTACAATGAGATATCACTTCACACCTATCAGAATGGCCACTATTAAAAAGACAGAGAACTACAAGTATTCGAGAGGATGTGGAGAGATAGGAACACTTCTTCACTGTTGGTGGGAATGCAGAATGGTACAGTCACTATGGAGGACTATTTGGCAGTTCCTAAAGAAGCTGAATAGACTTGCCACGTGACCCTGCAATACCACTACTGGGTATATACCCAGAAGAACAGAGAGCAGTGACACGAACAGACATCTGCACACCAATGTTCATAGCAATATTATTCACCATTGCCAAAAGGTGGAAGCAACCCAGGTGTCTATCAACAGATGAATGGATAAACAAACTCTGGTCTATTCATACGATGGAATATTATGCAGTTGTAAGAAGAAATGAAGTCGTAAAGCATATGACAACATGGATGAACCTGGAGGACGTTATGTTGAGTGAAGCAAGCCAGACACAAAAGGACAAATACTGTATGAATGTGTTACTATGAACCAAATATATTGTTTAACATATTGTTCGATTAAAAAAAAAAATGTATCCATTACATTTAATTGAGAAATGTGAAAAACAAAAAACAAAAAAACCTGGGGCACTAACACAGAGTTGCCAACTATTTGTTTTGTCAAGCAAAGCTATTTTTTCAAATATCTACCAATTACTATGGCTGCTTCCTGAAAGGTCTCTTGCTCATTTGCATACCCACCACCCACTTCTATCCCAAATCCCAGCCCAGGAAGGATATGACAATATCTGGCCTCTGCCCTCAGTATCACTCACCGTTACTCCCCCAGCTACTCACTAACATCCATGTGGCAAATTCAAACAAAAACCAGGCCTCCAAAATTCTGCGTCCTCCTCTCCCTAACACTATAGGTAATCTATTTCTGACCACAAACTATTTCCAGCCCCCACCAAACCTACCCTTCACTTTCATCATGACCTACCCAGGACAGCTAACATTTGTGCAAGTTACAATAAGCAATATTTACAGTTTACTATTCCACACACATGGACCCTTCTAAATTTTTCTGTATTCAAGGATACACTGAAAACTGTTCAAGGGAGCTGCCCCTGAGGAGGAGAACTGGGGTAAGGGAGAAGAGACAGGGCAAGGAGGGTTATCTTCATAGCCTTCAGTCTGATTTGGGGCAAGCATCTATTTTTTTTTAATGGGGCAAAAATCACACACACCCTCACACATAAAATAAAACACAGCAGATTACAAAGTATATCTATGGTTTGCGTCTATCTTCATTAATACAGATAATTGTCTGGGAAGTTGACATGCCCAAGTGCTAAAATGTAAATGACATCCGGGTGGTGGGATTCGGGGTGACAGTAATTTCATTTCCTTTTCCTCTTTGCGTGTCTTTATTATGTTTTATTTCTGTAATAAAGGAATGATGAAAGTTTAAAACCTGAACCAAAACATTATCTGAACTCTAAACCCTAAGTAATACTGAGAACAAGGATTCCCATGCAAGCCTGAGGACTTCACAAGAGCAGGTCACAGACGGGCATGCAGAATCCCCTCCTTTGCGTAAAATGAAAGATCTCTCCCCATTCAGGCCCTCCTGTTTCCTGAATCCTGCCTGGCCCTCCAATCTGCAAAAATTAGCACTGCCCGCTGAATTCCAGCCACACACCCAGTCCCTGCCAATCCCCAAGAACAGATGTGGAATAGGCATCCTAGCATGGCTCTCAAGCCCCTTCCAGGGCCCATCCCGCCTCCTCAGGTTCATCTCCCCCCTGCAAGCCCTCCCTGCTCCTTGAGCTTTGGCCACATGGACAAACTGTCCCCCCGAGTATCTTCTCTGGCCTCCTGCTGCTATGTTTTCATCCAGGCCGTGCGCCCCGCTCCTACTTCTCTCCTTTCTGAGTCTCCACAAAGGTAAGCAGCCAAACTCTAAGTGACATTCAAACCCCCAACTTGTAGATAAGGAGTCCAGGAACTCTTTAGATGGGGTATAAACTGTGAAATTCTCCCCACTCCCCACAGCTCCCTAATGTTTTACACCTAGTCAGCTTCAGTCATTTTTCATTTCCCACCCAGCACCTTCACGCACTGGACTGTGCCTGTAGAAAACCTTTATGAATGAACAAATAAATGAATGAATGTCTCTTTCCCACCAGGTTCTCCCAGGTCTATTCTAAAAGACCTGGGTATCATTGTAAGTTCAGACCAGAAACTCAAGAACCAAAAACGGCAGGGCCCAGAGTAAGGGCAGGAAATATAGACTAGAGGGAATCAGTTTGAAGCATATTCATTCCCTGCCGTTCTCTGCTCTGCTCTATCACAGCAGCTGCCCCTGCAGGCTGCATTTCACAGGGGTTAGCCAAGGAGAGGCACTGGCTGGGGACTGGAGGCAGAGTATGTCTTCCCTGCCTTCTGTTTTAGGTAGCATTTCCTCCAAATTCCAGCTCCCACCAGATAGGGCCACCGTGGTTCCAGCTTCTGCCAAGTGATACCAGCCCCTGAATTCTGGTTACCACCTCCTCCCTGTTCTTTTCAGCCCAGGGGTGGTGATGACTTCCTGCCACTGCTTAGCTCTGAGTTGCCTCGGTTTCCCTGACTGGCTTCTCAGCCTCTTCCATCACCTGTTCAACCAATTCCCTCGTTTAAATTCCTTCTGGCTTAAACAGTCCGAATCATTTGTCTTTTTCTTATCTGCTTGCTTTTTGTGATATTTTTTTCTTCTTCTGTTATCCTGGTTAGAACCCAGGGTCATAGCAGAGCAGGGTTTTTCAACGTCAGCACTGAGGACAATTTGGGCTAGAAAATTCTTTGTTGTGGGGGCCGTTCTGTGTACTGTAGGATGTTTGGCAGCATCCCTGGCCTCTATCCACTAGATGCAAGTAGCATCTCCTCCCTGCTCCCCCAACTGTGACAACCAAGTGTCTCCAGACACTGCCAAATGTCCCCTGAGGGCATGCCCCTGGTTGAGAACCCCTGGAGTAGGAGTATAAAATTGTGGGCAAAAATAACACATATCCATGGGATCATTGTGAAGGTGATAGTACATAGGACGGCCTAAGCGCCCAGCCTGGCTCTGCCATTCACTTTCCACTAAGTGTGGCCCTTGGCAAGTTCCTTAACCTCTCCACATCTGCATGTCCTCATTGATATACTAGGTATTGTGAAGATTAAAAAAAAATACACACACACACAAACACGGGGAGCAGATGTGGCTCAAGCGGTTGAGTGCCTGCTTCCTACAAGGGAGGTTCTAGATTCAGTCCCTGGTGCCTCCCCAAAACAAACAACAAGCAAACAAGCAAAAAAAAACAACAACAACAACAAACAAACAACTCAGGGGAGCCCTTGTGGCTCAGTGGTTGAGTGCCAGCTTCCCACATAGGAGGTTGGGGTTCAATCCCCAGTCCTTGCACCTCAAAAATAAATAAATAAAATTTTTAAAAATATATTTTAAAAAAAAGTATACACACACACACTTACATATATTTATGTTTATTTATACTTAACCCAATAGTAAGCCAGAGGTGAAGAAAGAGTCTTAATCGCTGCCCTCACAGAGCTGATAGTTGAGCATGGGAGCTGGACAAACACTGAGACAACCACGAGTGCCACCATGAGCCTAGGGTACCACAGGAACAAGGAGAGGCTACTAACTAGGCCTGGGAGTCTCAGGGACAACTCCCTAGAAGTCATGTCAGCCAAGGTAGAGGGAGGATCCGCAGAGAAGAGGGGTGAGGGTATGGTCCAGGCAGCGAAAATCACAAGCTCACAGGGCTAGAGGTCAGAGACTGTGTCATGTGTTCAGGAGAGTGAAAAGCATCTCCTAGCAGGTCTAAGGCCCAGCAGAGAGGGAAAATCCAACGAACCTTATTAACAGTGAAAATTTACAAGAGTCAGCAAAGAGAGGCCCAAGAAAAGGTTTCTAAATTGTTCATCTGCTACTTATCCTTCTAACTGCTTCCCCTCAAGTCCTCTACCCTTCCAGTGTCTAGGAGGATCTGGGACAACAGCAGTGGGTGGAAAAATAGGAATAGAGAAAAAAGAAATGAGATCACAAAACACCACACCGAGGCAGGCTGAGGTCCACCCAGTCCGACATCAAGTCTTAATCCCTTTCCTTAATGTCAGCCTCTAAGCTGAAGGACATTTGCCAATTATCCAAATTTCCAGGCCCTCGAGATAAATCTCAGAACTCTTGAAGCTTCAAAACTGCTGAAACCCTGGTTAGGCAGATGGACCCAGATGCATCTGTGGTCTCAGTGAGGCCTTCCGAGAAATCTTTGTGGAGACCTTGAACTAGCACTCATCTCCATCTATAAAAGGGAAGCCTTTGACAATTTTGGCTCCTCGAATGTCCCCCGCCATTGCAATCCACTGTTTGGTTTGTGGTAGGGAGAAAATACTGCTGTGTGAAAGTCTCGTGTTGTTTCAAGTAGGCATGTGTCCCTCAAACACTCAACTAGACTGAAAGCTCCTACAGGGCTCAGCTCTCGCTTCTGCTTCTTTTCTTTACTTTTTAAAAATCCTCCCTGTTGGCTGTCAATGAACATTTACTAACCACATAGAAAACCAGTTCTCAAATCCATCAACTCCCATCCCAGGGGCCATGTCCTCGCTGAGCTCCAGTAACACCTGTCCCTCCAAGGCCTGAGAGATGAAATAACGGCTTCCCCCTGTTGCCAGTCCCTGGGTGCCGTACCATCCTTAACCCTGCCTATAGCTCTGTAAAGAATTCCTTTGTTAAAGTCTCTTCAATGAAACCTCTTGAGTGAAGAGTTCAAAGAAAACTCGCACCTGAGATCTGCACCTAAGGAAGTCCCAGGCTCATCGGAGACTTAGTACATGTGCACATTCAAAGCAGCTGATGACAAACTGAGGGTGTGGTGCAGAGTTACCTGCCGCTGACGGCTAAAGGAGAGATGTGTCAGGGCTGGGATGGTTGGAGAAAGTCTCATGAAGGAAGTGAGAAGTGAATGGGACCTTGAAAAATGGGTTCAACTGGGTCAAGTGGAGAGGAAGTGGGAAGACCATCCCAGGCAGTGAGACCAGCACACAGTGCACTGACCACAGGGTGGGTGGGGACGCACTATGAAGGAATGAGTCCACGAGGCAGTGACAGGAGTCGCACAGGGCATGCGTTAGGGAGTTAGACAGACCTGCTTGGCCGTATGAACCTCTCTCAGCCCCACGTTCTTCATCAGTAACCTGGGGATAATATTGGTACCTGCCAGCTAGGCTTGTTAAATAGATTTAATGAGAGGATGCATGTAAAATGACATCCAATGTCTGCCACCGATAAATATTATGTTATTACTGCTACAGTCAAAACTTCCCAGTACCTTATCCTGCTGATGCTGTCAGGACACTTTCTTCTTTATAACACACATGATGCTGCAAGAAGTGGACCTAGATGGCAGGTCACATCCTGAGTAACCAAAGCAGGGCCAGCTGAACTTCAGAAATCCCAGGCAGCCAGGGTGGGTATTCTCCACTTGCCACACATGCTCTGTTCTCTGCCATCTCGGAGCACTACAGACCACATTACCTGGGCTTCCTAGACTTCCAGCTGGGTTTGGTCAAAGGGAAAGCGTGTATTTCCCTTTCTCTCCCACCTCACCAGGCAGGCAGTGCCTGTATCTCTTCACCATCACAGCTCTTGGCTGGGGGGGCCCCTTCACCCTGGGACTCCTTCCTTCTGGCCTAGGGATGGTAATAGCTTCCCGCTATTGCCATACCCAGGATGCTTCACCAGGTTTGAGGGCACCTGCCCACACTACTCCAATTATCCTCTTTTTTAACATCTCTTCAGTTAAACTCTTTGCGTGTGCCAGCCATTTCCTGCCGGGACCCTGACTGATATGGCCAAGGTCTACATCCAGCCACAGCTGACCCTCACTCCCTTCATCCCCTCAAAGGCAGAAGAAGAATGGCAGAGTTGAAGACGTAAGCACAAATGAGCTTCACCCAAGGACAATCACATATCACATGGAAACTGAACATCCCTGGGAATCTGGATAAAACCCAGGAGGCTCAAGGAAAAGCAACTCTCCCAGCCCAGGCACGACACCTTCCAGTCTCCTGCCGTCCTCCAAATCCATCACACAACAGGCTCTTCAGGAGGTCCAGCAAAGTGACAGAATCTCCATCAGTGCCTGACCCATGGGAGGCACTCAATTAAGTATTTGTTGATGAGGGTAGTTCTGGCTGAGGATGGAAGTCTGAAATCCAAGAGACCTTTCAGGAAAAAATATTCCACTGAAGAAGCTACACGGTGGGGCGGCTAGTGAGATGCCCTCTGCCCTTCATCCCATGTGACATTAAGCTCTGAGGAACCCCCATCTGTATCCAGCAGGCTTTCAGATTCTAGCCCTTCATATCACGAATGTATTTCCTCATCTCTTCTCAAGTGATTCCTGAGGCTTATGATTTCCTAGCATCTCTTTTGCATATTTCACTGCTCCCCATGCCCTCACAGTCAACCACAGCCTCGGCTCAGTACAATTCAAAAGCATTATTAACAGTGTACTAGGGAAGCGGGTGTGGCTCAGTGGATAGAGCCCCCGTTTACCATATGGGAGGCCCGGGTTCGCGTCCTGAGGCCTCCTTGTGAGGGCACGCCGGCCTGAGCGGTGCGGTGGGCTGATGCAGCAACCTCACGGCAGGAAGTGGGTGTGGCGCAATGGATAGAGCACCGGTTTACCATATGAGAGGCCCCGGGTTCGCTTCCCGGCGCCTCCTTGTGAGGGCAGGCTGGCTCCCGCGGTGCCGTGGGCGGCAGGACCTCACAGCAAGGGGGAGATGGGCAGACACAGAGAAGACGCGCAGCGAATGGACACAGCAGCACAGGCAGCAAAGGGGGGATAAATAAATAAAAAATAAATAAATCTTTAAACAAAACAAAACAAAAAAAACACAGTGTACTGTGTCGGGCACTGGAAAGCCAAAGATGGCCAAAACCAAGGCCTCAGAATTTGAGGGCCTTGCAGCCTGTCTGTGAAGAATATGGGGGAGAGGGCTTAATACCAACTAGAGGGGATTCCGGGTGGTTCCCAAGAAGAGCTGAAGCTTGAGCTTAACTGGGTATCCAAGGAGAGGCTGTGACAAAGGTAAAAGAGGGGAAGGTGGTGGGAGGTGTAAAGAGGGATTTGGAGGTTAGGGGGAAACCAGCAAGGAAGAGTAGAGCTGGATTGCATAGGGGCAAGAGAGCAGAAACGAGCAAGGGGTTTGTCTCAAGTCGGGATCATTTTATTCAAGAACCAAGAACATGTCACAGAGCAGAAATGACACCTGATCAGAAAGCTGTTTCCTCCCAGCAGCCTCCAAAGTAAAAACGTTAAAGGCAAAGATGCTTAACCCGAAGAGGCTAATATCTCAGCCTGCCACTCACCATCAATCTCCCGGGGTCTCGGGGTCAGCCCGATCAATGTGTGGAAAGGAGAAAGGGCATCTGGCCTCCCTCAGCTCGAGTCACTGGGAGCACCTCTACCTCAAACAAAATAAAACCCTTCCACACAGGGTTGCTCTTACTTGGAGTTCTAAAATTAAATGTTCATTCCTTTCACCTAAAAGCTTTCTCCCCAGCTAATATGCAAATGCCCTGGGAGAGGCAAAGTCCTCGGAGACACACATCCACTTAGCACAAATGCTTCCATAAGGCTTCCATAAGATCTTTCCTAGAAAACAGGCTTTGCACCAGAGATGCTCAAGAGATTATCTGTGTTGGGGAGGGAGGGAGCAGGTAGGAAGAAGAGGGAGCTCATTAAGGCGCAAAGGCTGCTCCTGCAACGAATCAACACTGCCCATGAAGGGCAAAGGGGAGGGTTATAGGGTTAAATACCAAACCTTCAAAATACTTTTTTCCCAACTAGTTTTTTTTTAATTGAGATGTAATTCACATATCATAAAATTCACTCCTTTAAAGTGTGCAATTCAATATTTTTAGTATACTCACAATGTTGTGCAACCATCACTACTTTATAATTCCTGAAAACATTTTCATCAGCCCCAAAAGAAATGCCATATTTACTAGCAGTCATTCCCCATTACCCTTTCCTCCAGCCCCTAGCAACTACTACTTTCTGTTTCTATGGATTTGGCGATATTGGACATTTTATATTATGGAAACATACAATACGTGGATTTTTGTATATAGAATCTTTCATTTAGCATAATGCTTTCAAGATTCATCCACGTTGTAACATGTAGCAGAATTTTGCTCTTTTTTATGGTTGAATAATATTCCAGTGTGGATATACCACAATTTGTTTATCTACCAAAAGACTTGTCTTTCTTAAACTTTTCATTTCGAAATAATTTCAAACTTACAGGACAGCTGCAAAAATAATACAGAACCCACATAGAAAACGCCAACATACCCCGCCCCCCAGATACCCAGATCCACCAATTTTAACATTTTGCCACATGTACTATATCATTTTCTCTATCTATCCATCTGTCTGTCTATCCGTACATCTACCTATTTCCTAAACATTTGATAGTAGGTTGTACACATCATACTCCTTGAACATATAATACTTCCATCCACGTCCATTTCCTAAGAACAAGAATATTCAAGTATGTATCCACCTTAAATACAGTTATCCCATCCAAGAACCTTAACACTGATATAAAGCTTACAGTCTATATCCTAATTATTTCATATGTCCCCGATAATATCCATTGAGCCCAAACGACTTTTCAAAGGACAAAACAAATGAAGCTCCTGCAGAAAGGAGCCTCCTGTGTCCCTGGGCTTCTTGAGTTGAGAAGCACAATTACTTATAAACCATCCTTCTCTGCCCTTCCAACCCCCATTCCTGGACACTGTCCAAACCCTCCCTACCAGGCTGGGGTGGTTTTCCAAATGCATAGTGGCTCGGGTCGGCAGCCCTGAATCACACAGCTATTACAGGAAGAATTCAAATCCCTTCCAAGGCAATTTTTAATGACAACTAAAAGGTGTTTTACAAAAGTTCATATCTTGGTGACATAGGATGGGAGAGGTACAAGTAGGGCCGGCTCTGTGGGCCTGCAACCTCTGTAGTCACACAGGGCCCCATGCGTGCTTGGCTTAAGGCTCTGCAGTTGCTGTCTTCAAAAAATTTCTCAACAAGGGGCCCAGCATTTTCGTTTTGCACTGGGCCCATCCTGTCTTGGACAAGAGGCAAAGGTTTGGGAAGGGGGAGGAACTTGATGATCTTCCCAAAGATAATGGGACTGTTGCTGCTGCATTATGACAGTTCACTGGGCCAGGACGGGGGTGCTGGAGGAGGGGAGATTGAGGGCATGGAGAGGGGGGAGATGCTGGCTCCACAGCGATGCTGAAAACCTGGCTTCCAACCTGCCCGAGACCACATCTTCCTACCCTGAGGGCTGAACAGTTGGCTGATAAGACCTCCCCGAAACAGCCAGACTAGTTGAAAGTAAATGTGATAAGTCAACGTGATATAGACTCAGACTGTAAAGCAGTGGGGACTCAAACTGAAACTCATTTGATCTTGTGATCACTTACAGGTTAAGACCAAGAAGAAGAAAAGGGGGGAAAAAAAACCCCACACTTACTAAAGTAACTGGCACTGAGAAAACTTTTAAATATTTACATTTTTATAAAAACTGTCACCTTTATTTCCAGCATATCATGGAAGCCATGGTGTTACCAAAAATCTGATGTATGATCCAAAGTGAGCAGTGAATTTAATTTAAAACACAAGTGTCAGTACTAGAAGGGACCTTGTCCATTAAGGGAAGGGACACCCTGAACCCCATCCACATGGACCCCTAGGAGTCTTAACCCCCAGATGGAGTCTAATTTTCATTTCATAGATGAGGAAGCTGAGGCTGTGAGAGGGGAAGTGACTGGCCAAGGCCACCCCACAAAAAGGGGCAAAACCAGAACCTGTGAGTTTTCAACTTCCGCTCTCAACCTCCTAATTTCATGAGTCCAACCAAAATTCATATATTGGGTATATAATCCCACCCCCAATCTTTCTCTGGATCCTCAACTGAAGTCTTCTAGGACTTGTCTTTGTCCTTCGGAAAAGGGAGTCTGGTCATGCAGATAAACTTAAGATTTGTAAACTCTAAGGCAGAAGATGTAGCTTGCCTTCCACCAGTGTAATCTCTACCTCTATCAGCTGAGGGTCAGTGGGTTCAGGGCCTTTCCATGTCCAGGGCATTCATAAACATACCTTCACTGAAAATAGTCAAGTTCAGTTCTGGTTTCCTCCAGCTAAAGTTTCAAGGACCATGCAGGATGGCTGGAGCTCAGGGGCAGACAGGAAGAGCTACCAGTCTATCGTAGAGAAAGCAGTTCAGACTGTCATTAGAGAAGTGGGGTTATCTCCACTGCCCCATCATGTTTTGTCCTTTTCTATAGAGCAGACTAACCAAATCAAACCATCCTTAACACAAAGTGACTGGATTCCTTGGATTTCAATTTGTGTTTTACCCTTACTCCCGCCTTCTCTCCCTCCTTCCTTCCTAGAACAATTAAATACCGGGCTCTTACTATGTTCCTAGGTGCTGGGGATACAGCAATGAACAAAACAGACCAGGTTTTGGTATTTATGTTCTAGAGGGAAAAAACAAGGAAACAATAAATAAATGAATATACACCATGTCAGATGGTAACAGATGGTCTGGAGAAAAAGAAAAGTAGAAGAGGGATAGAGAGTGGTGGGGAGGGGATACCATTTTATCTAGAATGACCAGACTGGGGAAGTGAGCCATGCAGATATCTGGTGGAAGATATTCCAGAAAAAAGGACCTGCATGTACAAAGGCCCTGAGGTAGGTATCTCCTGGTGCAGCCAAGAAACAACCAGGAGTTCAGTGTGGTATGAGTGAGAGTAAGAGAGAGAGTAGTAAGGTCAGAGTGGTAAAGGCCAGTGGTGGGGTGGAGTGGGGAACAGATCCAGCTGGCCCAGAAGCCACAATAAGGCCCCTGACTTATACTCTGAGTGAGACGGGAGACACTGCAGGGCGCTGGGCAGGGGATAACTTATCTGACTTGGGTTTTAACAGGACCTCCCTGACCGCTGTTGTTACCAGGCAGCTTGTGCTGGGCACACCCATGAAGGGGACTAGATTCAGAAGCCAGGGCCTGAGCCCAGCACAGCCTCTAAGCAGTGTATGATCCTGAGAAAAACCCATCCTTTGTCTGGGCCTGCAGGTTCTCCTCTGTGAAACAGGAAAGTGTGACTGGATGATGTCTAATGCCCTTTCTACAGCATTCTTATTTTCTGACCCTGAGACTCACTGATCTAAAAGTCTCATCCTCTGACTGAGGAGAAGGTCAGGAACAGCAGGCAAATTTTGGAAGCCCCCCAACCGTTCCCCACTGCCTCCTGTGCCCCAAACCAAATTCTCAGCCCCCGGAGGGCACAGCCCTCTAGGGAGAGAAGTCCAGCCCAGGAAGCAGCCACGTCAGCAACGTCCTCTAAAGATTACGAAGGGCGACCACTAAAGATAGCACAGCCTCCACACGATTCAGGGTGGGGCTCGGCCAGCAGAGGCCAGAGAGCGCGGCTGCTACAGCGAAATCAGCAGGGCGCTATTCAGTCTGCCTCTGCCCAGGCCGCCACAATCTCTCCCGCCTGCCTCCCCCACCTCTGTCCCGGAAGTAAGAAAGATACGGGTTTAAGAACTGCTCCATCCAGTCCATCTCCTTGAGGATAAGATGTGTCGCATCTCATCAAACCGGGGCAGAAAGCAGTACCCACGACTCTTCCATCAGGCTGGAAAAACAGGGTTTGTCTCTTCCCCCATAGACTGGGAGCCCTCTGAGAACATGATTTTCCTACTCATCACACTGTGAATTCTTCCTATGTTTCCCCCTACTCCTATTAGACTGGGTGTCCCCTGATGACAGGAACTATGTCTCTCCCATCAGACAAGGGGCTCCATAAAGGCTGGGGCTGTGTCTCTCCCAAAAGAATGGGAGTCCCAGGTGGCAGGGGCTGTGCGCTCCCCTCCCCCCATTCGACTGAAAGTTTCCTGAGGGCAGGGTTTATCTGTCCATTTCCCTCTATCACCTCGCTGCATTCCATTAAGTGGTTGATTAAAACAAGGTTCTGACTGAACCACTCAGATCCCACCTGCCCATTTAAGAAACCCTGTAAACCAGCCAGGAAAACTATCTGAATATGAACCTCCATACTGAATGAAAAGAAAAAAATGTAAGTCTACTTCACCCATCAACTTTTTAGTAGATTCTTTATAGGTTCTGTTCACAGGCTGTTCCCACTTTATAAATAGCCCTCTCTGGTGAGTGTGGCTGAGACCAGGCTGGGATGTGTCTTGAGGACTGAGTGCAGGGAGCCTGCTTGCCCAGGCCTGAGAGGAGCGGGGCCCTGTTTTGGAAAGCAGCCCATATCCCAGACACAACCATCCCCTCAGTTTCCAACATGGCATTTTCTAAGGCAGTCACACAGAATGATGTGGTGTGAAATGGGAAATCTGCTTTGGGAACTGGAATCAAGAAAGTGGGATGAGGGGGAGACCTCAGGGAGGCAGGGCCACTTTTCCCTCAAGGAAAGAGGTAAGGGGTGGTTGAGTAGACATGGGGGACGGAGGGCCTAGAAGAGCCCACGCCCCTACCAGAGAGTGGCACCTATGCACAGGTGGATTCAGGGGAGCCACTGGAGGCTCCTGTGAATCTAGAGGGCTGGCTCGTCTCAGCAAAGGTTTTCCACAGAACTGCAGAGAAGGAGCAAGAAAGTTGAACTTCCAACAGCCGGAACCAATGATAAGAACAGCTAACACCCACAGGCACTGTTCTCAGCACTTTCCACATATTAACTCGGCCAATCTCCATAACGATGCTATTACTATGCCCCTTATACAGATGAGGCAACTGAGGCCTGCCCAAAGTCATGCACAGGTGGGAAAGCAAGACTTCAATCAGGCAATTTGGCTCCAGAGCGTGTACTCTTAACCACCTCCCTCTCTGAAATCAAAGAGGAAAATCCTCAGGTATTTCTGCTGGCTCCTCTGAACTTTCCATATTGGATGTAGAAGGTCACCTGGCAACAGGCATCCTGCGGGGCGTAAATAAAAGGAGACTTGGGTGTTGGAGACTCAGACAGAGTCAAGCAGGGTTTCTGCAGTCTCCCGGCTATGCTGAGAGCCTAGATAAACTCTGAAACTCTGAAAATGCCACACTGCTAGCGTCAATGACCCTCTTCTTTCAGGAGCCTCAGGTTAAAAACCTACCGTTCCTGTATCTAGAGTGTCCTTAAGGGAAAGGGTCATCCTCCGAGCAGAACCCTGACCAAAGACATGATTAAAAAAAAAAAAAAAAAAAAAAAAAAAAAAAAAAAAAAAAAAAGCAGCTGAACAGCAGGGAGCAGTCAGTATGAAGGAGTAAGTGGTCAATGTCAGGCTTCAGCTTGCACTGGAAACCTACAGGGTGTCCAGAAATCAGGAGACGCAGGAGAGTGAACAGTGTGTTGGTTAAATTTTCAAATAAAGTTATCAACAGGTGAAGTTCATCTAAATGTAGAGCAATGGGTCCAACTGTGACACTATCGAGTAGCCAAAGCATCTGAAAACTGGAGGAAACAGTGGATTTATTATACTTTTTTCCAAATTAACAACTGGACCCCATTGCTTTACATCAGGGCCTTTCAACCTCAGCACTACTGGCATTTGGGAGCAGATAATTCTTTGCTGTGGGGGCTTGTCCTGAGCAATGTAGAATGCTTTGCTTAGCAGCATTCCTGGCTTCTACCCACCAGGAGCCAGAAGCATCTATTTCCACCACCACCACCAAGTTGTGATACCCAAAAATGTTTCCAGACACTGCCAAATGTGCCTTGGGGAACAGAATCATTCCTGGTTGAGAACCACTGCTTGATGCCTAGATGAACTTCATCTGAGAAGGCATCTGGAGGTTTTGCATTGTGTTGCAAATGTAACAGACATATTGCTTAAAAATAAGTTTATCCAATTTTTCCTGACTTTCCTGACACCATGTATTTAAAAATTTTAATTGTAACCGCTATGCCCCTTTCCTGTGAATCTACCAAAATGCAAATACTCTGAGCCCAGGGTCCACATGACACACTCTTCCTCCTAAAACCCTCCCCAGTCTTAATTGTGTCCACCCCAAAACCCAATCCATTCTCATCTGTTCAACACACCTCTAGGGGCTTGTTCTCTGCCTCAGTCAGATTAGTCCCAGCTCTGAAGGAGCACTACAGGGGTGAGAGCCAGAAACTACTAAGCTCGGGGACTCCCGCAGTCTCAGAGGCAGCCATGACAACACCCAAGACGTGGACCCATTTTTATCACCTGTGCAGCTGATGCATCCCACTCTCCAAAGTCCCATCTGAATCCAGAGTCTACCTTAGCCCCCCAGGAGTGAGCTATGCCAAATACAGACGGGCCACAGAGACACTCATTTTAAAAGACTATAAAAGACCAAAAAAAGGACAAAGAATATGAATTGAGAAAAAAGGAAGTACAAATGGAAGTACATATGAAAAGATGCTGAACCGCACTCAAAAGAAATGCAAATTAAAACTTACTGAGATACCAATTTTCACCCATCAGATTGGCAAAGATCAAAAAGTTTGATAACTCACTGTTGGTGAGGATGTCTCATTCATTGATGGTGTAGGTGTAAATTGCTACAACCTCCTTGGAAGGCTACTTGCAAATCTACCAAAATCCCAAACATTCATAGACTGTACCAGCAACTGCACTTCTAGGAATTTATCTTACAAACATACTCCTACATATGCAAAATGGTGTGGATACAAGAATACTCACTGCAGTATCATTTGTAATAACAAATATTGGAAGCCACCTCAATATCTACCACTGGGAGACTGCTTTAATAAATTGGAATTCATCCATCTAATGGAATATTATTTATGCAGCTGTAAAAAAAAATGAAAGCACTCTCTGTTGTAACATGGAGTAATTTCCCATGTATATTGTCAGGTTAAGACAAGCAAGGCACAGAATGACACAAATAGCATGCCAACATGGGTTGAAAAACACTATCTTTTCATATAGACATTCATATGCATAGATTACCTTTGAGAAGATACCCAGAAAGCTAATAACAGTGGTTACCTCTAGAGTGAGGTCTGGGCAATCTGGGGAAACCTTTTGTAATTTCCGAATTTTATTCCATGTGCACAAATCAAGTATTAAACACATACACACACACACACACCAATAAAAAGCATAAAGAAAAAGGAAAGGAAAATATGGTAGTATCTGATCTAGCTCTACCATCATCCCACATGCTAGACATTACAGGTCAGCTTCAAGTTTAAATTCTCTATTCCCATAAGTATCCATACATGTCAGTTCAAATATCCTAGGCTTTTTTATTCAAAAATAGTATGATTGTCACATCCAAAACTTACAAGAAACTCTCCAGTTTCCCTCTTCAACAGATTTTGAAAACTTTCATCCTCAAAACTACTTTCCCTCACCTGAAAAATGTACAGCCACTGACATGGGGACCATTGCCACTCTGAAGTCACAGACTGGCAAATGGAAGGCTTGAGAAGGTTCCTTGCAGAATCAACTGCCAGGAACCCAAGGGGCACCCATACATTTAATAAAGCCTCAAAGCACAACTGGAACTGTGCATTACAAAGCAACCTGGACTCCCTAGTTCATGAGAGGCAGGAACCCCCAACAGCTACCCAAGAATCTTCCCTGCAGCTCTGCCTGGGGCAATGTTTTAATGGCATATTACCCAAAGGTGCCACAACCATCACTTTTAAACCTACCCCCCTCAACACTGCCTCTTCATCATAAAATAACCCTTATATTTTAAGCTGTAAATCAGCATTTGTCAAATTCTAAATTGGGCTACAGCAATATTTATTCATCAAAGGATAAATCTTCCCTACACAGTCATAAAACTGCCTAATAATTTAATATGCTGTATCATTCTATCCTGAAACTTGTCAAAAAGTGGCCTGAAAGAGGCTTGTTTCACAGGTGACTGGTGGTAAGTCTATAGTTTATTAAAACAGTTGACATTTTTAATTTCAAGTGGGGGGAGACGGCACACAGAACACATCCAATGCAGAATTGCAATGTGAAGATTTGTTAACCTCTGGGGTAAATAGAAGTAGACTGCCCAAAGAGCGCCAGGGCCTCCTCTCGTTCAGTTTTAATGAGTGGTATAGATAGAGAAGCACAAGCCTTTTTGCAGCAAAGGCAAAACACACTGGGCTGGAGAATAAGTGTTGGGGGACATGTCCACTGAGCAACACGACAAGATGGAGAAACGTTAGAAGAAAAGAGGGGTAAACTCCTCTAAGTGGCAACATCCTGATAGCCGAGTGAAGCAGCCAACTCCTGGCACCTTTTCAGATCTTTGGAGCAGTAAGCTCTGCAGACGTGGTACTTCCACAGCAGTGTGTGTTTTTTCACAGCCCAGGGCCAACACATCGTTCTAAGGATGAAATGGACAGCAACCAGGCCTCAGATCAAAGTTTCTCAACCTGTTGCCAGCCTGGAAGATAACTCTTTGTTGTGGGGGCCATCCTGTGCACGGGAGGATATTTAGCAGCACCCCTGGCCTCTGGCCTCTATCTACTAGATGCCAGTAGCACCTCCCTCCTAATTATGACAACCAAAAATGTCTCCAGACATCGCCAAATGTCCCCTGGGGGGCAAAATTGACAGCACTTGAGAACTACTGCCCAAGATGAATTAAGTCTAACTCAGCAAAGGTAAGCCGTTGGGGATAAATCCATTCCACTCCAACAAACATCTGTTTTCTCTATGCTACCTTTTCTCTGAAGGTTTAAAATATAAATCTAGGGAAATGCATAAGTTAGAACATCAATATTTAGTTTATACACTAACTTCCTCTTACCAGAGAAGTTCAAGCCTGCTAAGGGCTAAGAGTATTGAGCCAAACTATGCCTTTCCCTCTGCCCCGAAGTTCCTCACCTACCAATGTTCACCGTTTACTACTAAATGACCCCCCCTTTCCTTTACATTTTTCCACAACCTTGCGGTTTTACTCTGACACAAGAACATGTTTCAGGCTGGCATTCACTGTGGTTAATGACAAGGTAGGTTTCTAAGCCACAAACACCATTGATTTTAAATTGTTCAAATTCACTCTCCTGGTTTGCAGGCAAGGTAGGGAGGCCCCCTCCCCAACACGGAACACTGAACTCCTTACAGAACTTAGAACAAATAATCAAGCACTCAAAGATAGAGGTCACTTTTTAATAATAATAAAAGTCAAGTTCATGCATTCACATTCAGGGCCACATTTCCCACAAGAATTTTACAATCAATGCACCAAGATGCTTCATTTAATCTGCAAGATTTAAAATGAAGTGGGAGAAAACAGAACCTGGGCTCAACTCAAATGCTGATAAAAGATTCAGCTTTCATTTCATTGCTGAGTTAAAAAAAAAATACACGCACATACAAAGCTAACTTTCAGGTAAGGCAATATTGGAGCAGGATGGGAAATATTAATATGAAGCCAGACTGGAGGTTTAGAATTATTTTTCATCCATTTATACTCAACTATCAAGCAGTTAGATGCTGCCCAACCCTCAAGGGCAGAAGGATGGGGGAAATGCCATCTTGGTCCACAGACAGCCTCAGGCTCCGGGCTGGGTGATCTAGCATCTCGTCTGCACAGTGACCATCCAGCCACCATCAAGTCTGTACCACTTCCAAGCATGCAAACCCATCTCTCTGCACTTGTGATTCTTAAGAAAACTGAAAATCAGACTGCCATGAGAGTTTTCTTAAAGGGTACATCAACTCATTTATTTGAAGACTGCCAACCATCACCAGCGCCACCTTACACAGCTTTAAACAGCTCGGTGGCACTGCCCAAATAAGACACCTAAGACTCGGGCTCTTTAGAAGGAGGGAATTTCACTAGCTCGTCGTTTAGAGCTCCCAGAATTAATCCATGAAGGCTGAACCGCCACTGTAGGGTCATCCTGCTTGGGGATGTCATTGTTCCAGTCCCATCCACGCCCGAAGCATTCCAGCCATTGTGCACAACTTCAGGGAAGGAGCAGGCTGTACAGTTTGCTTATGTCCTTCATGCCCCTCCCAAACGAGATTTAAAATAAAAAAACCAACCAGAAACGAAGCCAGGAAGGTGCCCAGGTCATGCGTCGCAATGTGTGCTAGCCTATTACTGCCTTGATGTACCACAAGTCTCACAGGTAAAAAAAGCCTCTGCCTGTCGACCACACAGACACCAAACACTCAGAACAGAGCATAAACATAATCTGATGATGGCAAAGCTAAAACGCCATATATACAAAACAGAAGTGAGGAGAGAAGGTGGCTTATGGGGGGGACAGGGAACTACCCTTAACTTTTCTTTACAATCGCCTGCTCCCGGGTGCATTTCCAATGGAACAGAGCTGATACATAAATCTGCAAGGCTGTGGCACAGGCAGGAAGCAAGGGGCACCTCTATATCAGGGACAACGCTGCCTAGCCATCGGCACCGTCAGTGTTGTGATGTCCTCTAGACTGGTGAGCTTCCCTGGAGACACAACCCAAACCCAGCCCTCTCAGAAACAGGGGTCGGGGGACACCGAAGATGACTTGGGGACACAGGCTGTGGCACAAGTGAACGAAGGTCAGGACACCTGGTTGGGTACCTGCCCCAGCATCTCAGGTGGCTGAGCTCATCACTCTAGGTCTTTCTTGCCCATCTGTAAAATGGAGTTCCCTGAACATTAAATAAGGTCAGGCTCTCACCTAGCACAGGGGGTTCGGACTCAGAAATTGTGCCCAGTAAGCACTGGCTTACATTCCTGTTTTTATTATTAATAATACCTAGCCATCATTTATTAAGCACCTGTCATTCCTTCCCTCCAATTTCTTAAGCTTGGTAGGAGACTAAAATTGGGGAACCCAGTGGAGTTTATGCAAACACGCTGCTCTTCTCACTGGCACCGTTACTAGCGTTAGCTCAGACCCCACCCAAGGCCCCGACATAAGTGAATCTGACCGGAGCTAACTGAGCAACAATATCCAAAGATAGTAGTAGCTTCATTCCTCTTGTTTACTCTTCAAAAGAAAACCTCTTTGCCTCA
>JAQZBX010015041.1:23631-38154 GCA_029593785.1 Cabassous unicinctus
AAAAAAAAAAAAAAAAAAAGGAGTGCCAGGACAGAAATTCCCTACCTTCTCTGTACCAAGCACAAAGAAGAACTCAATCTAGTTCTACAAAGAAAAATCTAACAGAGGAGTAATTTAAATAACTAACTCTCCCCAGTCCTTATTAAAGAAAGGTGGAGGGAAAGGATTAAACACCGCCTCACGCCAGATTTGCATAACTTTTGCCAAGTGGGGGGCTGTCTGCATCGTCCCTAAATTTGTTTTATACCCCTCACTCTCTTATGAGGCTGAACCATTTAAAACAAACAAGAACTTCTATCTCAACAAATTTAAGAGAACTTTTTATGATTTTTAAAAGAAAAAAAAAAAAAAAAGGTCACCAGCATTCTGAGTACATATCACAGGCTTTGTTCTGCTCACGTCCCCACTTCCTGTTGCTTCCTCACCTCATAGCTGTTTAGTTTTGAAGCATGCGTGTTCGCAGTGGCATCACTGTAAAGTTTCAGTGGGAGGCCGGCGAAGATACCAGGATGACGATCTGTACTGTTCTGAGACACAGGATTGTACGAGAGACAGAAATCACAACCGCCAAACCATCCGGAAAGTACGCTCAAAATTTCACCCGCGCCCTTCGACGCTGGGTGCGCTAAAAAAACATTGTGGGTGAGCCTTCCTTTGCGGGGAGCATCTTGTGTGGGCAATGGCCACTTAACCACTGGCTAATACCAGTCAGCTTAAAACCGGGAACCAAGGGGAAAAATACTCAGCGGCCAGAGACCAAGAAATGCCCTGAAGGAGACACGAGCCAGCCCTTCGGGCTACTCAGCCCTTTCCAGATCCTTCCCCACACCCTGTACTCCAGGAAGCAATGGCCACCTGGACAAGAATCTAACAGACTTAAACGCTTTGTGAGTGGAGCGCTGATTAATCTCCGGCTTAGAATCCTAAGGCCATTAAAGG
The DNA here is from genome assembly GCA_029593785.1 of Cabassous unicinctus. Taxonomy (NCBI): domain Eukaryota; kingdom Metazoa; phylum Chordata; class Mammalia; order Cingulata; family Chlamyphoridae; genus Cabassous; species Cabassous unicinctus. The sequence continues at coordinate 24,571 of JAQZBX010015041.1, forward strand.
TCAGAGAAAAAAGAGACATCAGCAAACAGGTAGCCAGGCCCGTCCCTCTACAGATGAGAAAACAATCCAAGACCTGGACCCCACCACTGGTTTATTAACGGTAGAGCAGGAACTGGATCCTCATTCAGTATCTTATCAAATGAACATGTAGCAGATGCTAAATAAATGTTGGCTCAGCCAAACTGGACACCGGCTGGTCCACAAATGCATGGGGGGCTGGGAGTGCAACCTAAAATACTTCTTGTCTGTTATATACCGAAGGTACCGTCTTCTAGAAGCACATTTTGAGGGATACAGTAGCCTGTCTTCATAACCCCCTCTGGTTGTTTGAAAGCCTGAGATTAAGGGCCACCCTTCAACAGGTCTCTAGTTTCTTGCTCCAGCCTGCCATGATTACCCAGCTGGGATAAAGAAACACATCTTCTGTCCTTCCCCATGCTTGTGTGCACCACGAGGGAAGACAACAATCTCCAAGAAGCTGCTGGCCTGTGGGTCTCTGGTTCTAACCCTCCGTATCCCTGGTCACCTGATTCTCCCATCCTCCAACCACCAAGTTCTTTCTCCTCCTATCTCCTTCTGTGCACATTGACGCTACCTATCCAACACACCTGTGAGCCCTCAGAGCGTATATCTGTGCACTGGAGGGTTCTAGGTGCATCTGTTCCAGAATTGACCTTGACCATGAGCTCTCAAGTTGCTTTTCTGTATCGTCCCTATAGAGCAGGGGTTATTAACCAGGGGTCTGTGAGCTTGAATTGAAATAAATTTTTAAAAAAATGTTATTCTTGTGGGGACATGTTGGTGGGGGTGTGATTTATTTATTAAATAATACGCAATATAAATATATCACAACAACGCAAGGTGTTGGTGGAGGGGTGATGTATGGGACCACTGTATGAAGTTATACATATTTATTTTGTAAGTTCACAACTTTTACTATACATTTATTGTTTATGTATGTTCATGTGTGAATATGCTTCAATAAAAAATATTTTTAAAAATAATACACAGTATAGTGTGGACTTAGTAAGGGGCCCGTGTTTTTCACCTGACTGGCAAAGGGGTCCATGGGACAAAAAAGGTTAAGAACCCCTGCCATAGAGTAAGGCTTAGCTCCCAATCATGCAACCAATAAAAATGGGACGAGTGCCTTCTGTGTGCCAGGTGCTTGGCCAGGTACAAGCTGGGCTGTGTTTCAGAGGCTGTGAGGCAGGCAGCCGGGTTAGCAACTTTGACAGTTTGAAGTTCTTTTTTAAAGAGAAGGATTATGTTTTTTAACTAATCCATTCCTGTGGGTACAGGGCCTTTTGATTCGACTATGTCAGTGGGGCATGAGCCAGTTTGGGTCTCTGCCCTCTTGCTGGGTCTGATATAAATGGAGACAGAGAGACACACACAGAGGAAACAGATGCTGCCATATTGATCCTGGCATGTGAGAGAGAAGACTGAAGGAAAACAGAGAAGCCTCAAGGGCTGGCAGAGGACCCAGAGTCTGGAACCAGGAGGGCACTGAGGCACAGAATGAGGCCCCCAAGGGGCTGGGCCCACAGAGCAGCTCAAGGCTCAGGAGTCGAGTCCTGCTGCACGCCTGATAGCTCACAGCTGAACTTGGAAAGAAAGTGGAGCAGCCAAGACTGAGAGAGGAGGCCCGGTAAGAGACAAGCCCTATGCCTGGTTGCTCACAGCTGAGCTCCAGGAGCTGGGCTCTGAGAGACAGTGAGCCTGGAGGGGAAGGCAGAGACCTGGGCAGAGATCACCCGCCATCTTCCTTCACCATGTGGCAGCTGACTTTGGTGAGAAAGCATCTCTGATGGTGCCTTGATTTGGACATCTCACAGCCTTGGAACCGTAATTTTTACCCTAAATAAAATTCCCATTATAAAAGCCAACCCATTTCTGGTACTTTACAAGGGCAGCCCTGTGGCAAACAAAGACAGCACCTAAACAGCTGAACCCCAGCCTCATCCCATCAGTCTCTGTTCCCTTCCTCTGACTGATTTTCTTTGAAGTCCTAAGCAACACCTGACTTTGCAGTATGTTTATTTATTATCTGTAGAAGGACTGCTCCATGAGGGCAGAGATGCTTTGTTTATGTGGCAGTCACAGCAGCACCTGGCACGTGGCAGGTGCTTGATGTTTGCTGAATGAATGAATGGTCAATCCTGGATCTTCCTCAATCATGACCAAGTTACTTAATGTCTGTAAGTTTCACATTCTTTTCATTTATTAAATGAGGATAACAATGGGTTCTTTATACAACTGGAGTGAGGATTAAACAAGACAATAATTGTAAAATCATTTAGGATGTACCTGGCAGACAGCTAACAACCAATAAATGTTAGCTATTACTTGTTTGCTATTATTATTACAGTCACTGATGGAAACACAGGGAAATAAAGCCTCTTTATGACACCCTGGACAGTTTTTAGGCTAAATAACTAAAATTCTGTTTATGCAAGACCCATTTATAAAGGATCATTAAGAGAACACTGGGCCATGGGTCTGTGTAGCTACTATGAACCCCACAGAGCTTAAGTCTTCATGTAAAATATTTTTCATGTTGTTTAAAGTCATGAGCTCATTTGTATACATGTTGCTTTATGAGTCCCTGTCAGCGCCATCATCCAAGGCCATGAGTGCATTTCATCGCCCATCATCTGGCCAGAGAGGTATTATTGCCCACAGACTTTTCAGGATCTTTCTGCCAGTGAGTGCCATCATCAGGGCTTTAATCGGGATTTTCTGGGGCAGGTGTGACCTCTCACTGTAGCCGCTGCCTGTTTAGGAGGGCTTCCTAGAGGAGAAGCGGTTGAAGGGTGCGCAGTGCGGCTAGCAGGGTGGAAACGCAGGAGAGGCAGGTGCTTACCTAGACGGTGAATTCTCTAATGGAGCTCCAAGGTCTGTAAGAAGCATGCAAAGCATGAGAAAATTTGAGACTAATGAAACCATTTGCTTCAGCATGCTGCACCAGAGAATTCCTCTCCTGAAACAGTGATCTAGCTATTAAAATCTGCATCCCAAAATTCACTGCAGCAATAGGTGGAGGAGCAAAAGAAATGAAAAGCAATTGAAATACCTAACAATAGGGGGGCTGGTTAAATAAGTTATGGAATAGCCACGTAAAAAATGCTGTGCCACCACCAAAAATCATGTTTCAGAAGAACAGCTTATGACTCGGAAATGCTCACAATATATTAAGTTTCAAAAGCAGGTTACCCAACAATAAAGGCAGTATGATTCCAGTTTTGTAAAAATAACCAAGCAAACACACCCTATGCATATATGCAGAGAAAAGACTGCAGGCAAGAGACTTCAAAATCCTCACAGTGGTTTCTTCCAGGAGGGTGGGATTGTGGATGATTTTTATTTTCTTTATGATTCTTTGTATGTTCCAAATTTTTTATAACATGTTGTTTTTATAACCAGAGAAACAATAAATGGCCTATATTTTTTAATCTGGATTTTCAGAGGCTTAGAAGACTAACTGCAAGGAATCACTGAGGAAGGCACAGTCTGGGCCGAAGGTCCAGATCCTCAGGCCTCTACTGCTTTCCCCATATTCCCCAAAGAGACAAGACAGATTCTCCCCAAATGTCAATTACCCTACACACACACGCATGCACACGCACACACAACAGCGTATGCCTCCACCCGTGCTTCCCCCTCCTGCAGGAAACCATCCGCTCATCTCATCTCTGATCTACTCCCAACTTGGTGGGCGCAAGGCTGGGAAGTACAGTAGAGAAGGGTGAGCCAATCATTCGTGACACCCCTCCACGAGCTTTGCCAGGGGCTTTGCATGTGTTATTTCAGCAGTATGACAATTCTAAAACATAGGTATCATTACCAACATTTTAGGGGACACTGAAGTTCAGAGGCATTAAATGACTTACTCGGGGCCACACTGCCAGCAAGTACCCAGGACTGGGGATGAAACCCAAGTCTAATCAGAATCTGTCTATAGAGATTTGAGAGGCTTGCCCAACAACTTTATTGCCCGTTTTGAAATGCAAAATAAAAATGTTCTAATTCAACCTATTTTAATTTATACTCAGGCTGAAAGTGAAATGCACCCACCAGTCCTGATTTGAGAATATAAAGATATTTAATCCAAAAAAAAGGGGGGGGAAAGGAAAGGGGGTAAAAAACCCTCAGCTCTGCACTCAACTCCCATTCAGTGAAGTAAAAATAAAAATTGAACCTTCCCCCAACACATTGTGCTTTAATGAAAGCACTAAGCCAATCTTCTTCACTACCACCCACCCCAACCCACTTCGTTTAAATATAGGCAACCACCAGGCAAACTGTACCCAACTGCATTATCTGAAATGAAGTCATAAACTCCTCATCTGTAATGGCAGCACTTATTCCAGGTAACATGGAGCAAAGCAGGTAGGGCCAGCATCCAGCCTTGGAAAAGCCCTTTGCAAAGAGCTGGTTCTGTGACCTGGCTCTGCCAGAATTGGGCTGGGGACATTGGGGTAGGCCAACGACACCTCTCTGGGTTTCAGCGCCCCTCTGCAAGGTCAGGGATGGACTTACTAGAGGAGTCAAGAAGGGCCATCTAAATGGAAAACTGCATGCTTTCTAGGACACTGGCCTGCAGAGGGGTGGCCCCCTGGGCAAAGACCAGACCCCCACTCTAGCTCCTAATACCCAAAGAATAAACAGCAACCCAAGAGATGGGTAGATGGAGGCTACATGAGTGGGCGAGACCAGGAACTGTTCTTAAGTTCTGGCTTTGGAGTATTCTGTTCTCAGCAAATGTTTGGCAACAGGAGGGAGAGAGAAGCTTGGAGCTGGCAGGAAAGCTTCAGCAGGGAAGGCTCTGCTGGCTGCCCTCTGGTCCTCCCCGGCCTGCAGGAGGTTAAATGAAACCATCCACCCCATGGTTAGGAGCCCACAAGCTAGCTGGACTTTTCTTCCAAACACCTAGTCCATGGATTTCTTTTCAAGGTTTCCTTCCAGGGTTTCATGAATGCATGTAAGCCCTTATAGTAGGTCTGCACCTACCCCCACAAGCAGAAGCTTTGTGGCACTCTGGAAAAGGAGAATAAAATTAATATTCACAATTCAAGGAGAAGCATGGCCTTAACAAAAGCATAATTCAACAGTTCCATGTTAGACACCCCATTAAAACTGCTATGTATTCAATGAGCCCCATGGATTGAGCATGCTGTTAAACCCTACAATCAATGGATGGGCAATCTGGATCTGCTCAAAACCATACACACACATACACACTCAATTCTAGTCCTCCTTGGGCCCTGCCTCCTTTCACATCTGGAGACTTCCAAGCAGGTTTGTCCCTGTTCCTCACCCATTGAGCCACACTCTAAGGACTCCATCAGAAATGCAGTAGAAATCCAGAAGAAGTCAGAGAAAGGAGATTTAGAAAAAGGGAAGAAAATCCAGACTTCCCAGACCTCGCCCCACACGCTGACTCTAATTGAACAAAGAACTCCGAGCCTAAGCCCCATCCCACCCCCCATCCTCTCACCACAGCCTACCATCAAATCCCAGAAAGCCCAACTTTTCAAAAGCACTACTTTCAGAGCAAATAAAGTGAGATATACACATTATACTACTTTACATATAGCTAAATTTAACCCAAGAGGGGCAATGATAGAGAAAAATAATTTTGATTGTAGGTAAAAACATGGCTGATGCACATGGTGGTGAAAATCATAAACTCTGGAATCAGATCTGGGTTCAAATCTAGACCCTTTCACTGTGTGACCTCAAGCAAGTTACTCAACACCTCTGAGCTTCCTCAGCTGTGAAATAAATATTCTAGCAGAGAGCATATAAAATGTGGGATCTACTCTCATCAGTTTTCCACAGTGAAACCCACAAATTGTTTTCCTCAAGAACCCAGGATGAAGAGAGGGGAATTATGAGTCCCCTGAAGAACTAGAAGGACCCGGACTCCAGAAGGAGAGTCAGAGTAACAGGACAGGCACGGGTGCCTCCCCTACCGCACCCCCTCTACACACACACAAACACACCCTGCAGTGGGAGGTGTGTCCCTCATCCACAGACCCCATCAGGCCGCTCTTGCAGGCACTGAACGTGGCAGAAATGCCCCAAAGCATCTGGTTTCCAACATTATTTAGCAGCAGAATTCCAGACCCCAACTTATAAAACAGAGACAAAAGGCAAGATGCTCTTCGAGAAATAGATTCTAAGATTAACTGATCTGCAGCCCTGGAAGAATGTTGCAAACTACAATTATACTGTAATGAAAAGGAGGAAAAAGGGAGGAGGGAAAGGGAGCCATCGGAGGAGAAAGGCGACAAGAAATTAGATGTGTAACAAGGTTGGGAACAAGGTTGGGACCTTATGGGGCCTACACCTCATTCATGTGACAAAACCAGTAGCCTCAGGTGCCTTCCCCGGACGGTATTCTCTACATAGAGCCCTTGTTAGAAGGGTCACATGGGAAGACAGGGGCACCAGCAAGATGTGCTCTAGAATTACTAATATTGTATCATTATTACCAAATATTTATTAGGACTCAGATGCCCACTCTACTTCCTGAATGATGCTCACCTACCTGACACATTCCTCTGTCTCAAGATATCCCCTGGGGAAAGGGGTCCAAAATTCTCAATCCTCAATCCACTGCCTTTGCCCCAGGAAGTGCCACCTCCTTTTCAGCCAGCCCTCCTCTCACTCACTCTCACTGTTTCTCCATTTAGATTTCATGGAATGGGCATCAGTTTCCCCAATAAAAACCATACCCCATCAAACAGAAGGAAATTCAGCCAATTCCACCAGTTCAAAAGTTTTCTCCATTACAAACGTATTAAACCCCCATTCAAGCACAGCACATGGCCTATCAGCAGTTTGGGCAGGTCATAGGTCATAAGATACCTGCTCCTCAGGGAAGTAATATATATGGTAATCATCTGATAAATCAGCCAAATAGCAGCATTACAAAAGAGTGACACCCACAGAGGATTCTCCAGAAAGCAAGACCAAAATGGAAATATTCCTTTCACTCATCATGGAAAGTCTCAGTGGCATGAGTCAACAGCAAAACATTTTCACAAGCATTCTGGCCAGTTAGAAGCCAACTCTACTTTGCAACCTGAAACCTGAATCCTATTGTTTGGGAATTACTGTGTAGCAGCAGCAAATTCCCAGGAGAAGGTTGGGAAGAGCAGGGGCTCTGGAGTCAGAGTCCTGAGTTCAAATCCCAGCTCCGGCACTAGTTAGCTGTGAGCCCTTGATTAGATACTGTATGCCAATTAGACAAATGAACATAAAACACTCAATAAATAGTAGCCCTCTCCTACATGCCATCCACCTACCACCAACCCTAACACCAAAGTGAAGAAGGACCAAGCATTTTTCAAAACAATTTCTGAGCAATATCCAACCAGAATCACCTCTGTGTTTATGCGGTGCAGTGTTCAGGAATTGGGAGCGTGGCTATCGCGTGCCCTGGCTCTAATTTCTCCAAGTGCATTTTCAGAGTCTGCCCACTACCAAAATTCTAAACTTCCTTTAAAACTCAGCTCCAATGCCATCTTTGCAACTCTCAAAAAAGATTAATTCCCCCTCCACTAGCCCATTTTGCTGGCATGCTTATTATAGTACTATTTTGTTCTACTTGGTATTTTGGGGAGTTCTGACCTCCAACTTCCAAAAAAGGCTCACGAAACTCTTCAGAAGTGGGTTCTTGCCCCTCTCACCCCTCAAACCTCTCTGGGCCTGGCACACTGCTTTGTGCATAACAGGTTAAGAAATATTTTGGATGGATGGATGGATGGATGGATCCAGAAGGAATCCATTCAGGATTGTCCTGATATCACAAAAAATGAGTATCATAATAATTCTTTATGAAGAGCTCATGGAAGGTAAGCCAATGAAAATTCAAGGAGGCAGCACAAAAGATATACACAGACAGGGTGAATATCCCACAGACAACACCAACACTCTGGGGAGAAGCAGTAGTACTGGTGTGGGACCTAAGTAAGTTAGGTGTGATTCTAGTCCTCCTCCAGTGTGGACTTTAATCAATTCCCACCCGCGCTATAGGTCTCGGTTTCTCCATCTCAGCTCCTGCTACCTCATTAGACACGTGCAGAATCTCAACCAGATGGTGGGACAGAAGACACTGTATAGGGAAAGTGCTATGTAATTCCAAGACCCAGTTTTATTTTCTAAATGGTTTTAGATTTTATAGTATATTGGTGACTTTTCTAAAAGAAAAATCCAGAGGGAGAGATATGAAACAGAATATATAGGATTTTTAAAAATAAAACAAAAATCAAGAGGAAGTGGGTCCCTCTCACAGCTTTCTCATTAAATCAAGAATCAACTTTTAGTAATCAGCATGTGTTAGGGTTTCCATTACAGATTAAACCTAAAATGATCCCATTCCCAAGGCTCCCTTGACTCTGAGGTCCCATGAAAAGAAGGGAAGAAGCACTGCTGAAAGGAAGCCAATACCCAAATGCCAACACATAACCAGAGAGAGCCCATACTTGCCAAGGGGCACGGCGCTGGTGTTCCCGCAAATGCAATCCTGATGTAGCTTTATATTAACAACTCTGGGATAAGTGAGTTCTTCCAGATTTAAAGTTTTAGAAAAGGAGTACGTACTGCTGCAGTCAGTGCTTGGTCTACTGGAGATCTGGAGTAACCAGAAATCGAAAACAAAGCCAGAGATGGAGAAGGAACCAAAGAAGAACTCCAGCGGGTCACTGAGACTAGATCCTCAGAGTTCCAAACATGCTTGGTTGCAGTTGAGGGCTCTGTGAACAGAGTGCAGTTTCTCTGTCCCAGTTTCTGATTATGCTCCTTGTGGTCAGATCCTCTACCAGTGTGGCAGTGAACAGAGAAGGTCACTTTAGAGGGCCGCCACTTAGCCATACATGTCCTGCTCTCCAAGAAGGCCCCACAGGAGCCAGAGCGGATTGGAATTTCAGTAGTAGAGTATTCTAGCATTCCAGTAGTCAGCATGATGCTGGGGAAAGAATACTTTCTTCTGAGTCAGGATTGGGTTAGAACCCTGATTGTTATATACAAGACATCAGTCAATCTCTCTAACCTACCCAGTGTGAAGGGTTTCTTCCTTCCATTGGATCCAGTTACCATTGAGACAGTGCTCACAGGATTTTTAAGTTTTGTCCCAGTCAGACAGCACCCTTAACCCCAGCCAGCCACACCCTAAACGTGGTACCAACTCACCAGAACCAAGCAAAGGGAGCTAACTCATGGTAGCTACACAAGCCAGCACACAAACACATATAGAGAAGAAAGAATGATGCATCTAAATAAAAATAACAATACCCCCTTCCTGTGGGGGGCATCAATTCCACTCTGTCAGCTCACAGAGAGAAGCTGGCATCTGGCACTTCACTCATTCACATGCTTGCTCACTCACTCAACACTGGCTTGTTGAGGAGATGCCCTGAGGATGCAGCCATGAACAAGACAAAAGGTCCCCACGCCCAAGGACCTTAACCTCTGGGAGGGCAATGGACACCTACAGGGCAGGGCAATAGTATCACTGTGAGGCTGGCGAATTTAAGGAGCAAGGGTGCTGCCCTCCTGGAAAACAACCTCCATCCTTAAAAGCTAAAGAAGAGAGACAGAAGCAAAGGGGGGTCCCTTTCTCTCACGGTCCCACACTGCAGAGAATGTCCAGCTCTGGCAACCATTATTCTGAATGTCTCCAGAGTCACCACTACCTCCATAAATCCTGGCTGTGTCCCAGAGGGCCCAAAATTACAGAATCCCAAACAGATGTCCCTGATAGCCCCTTGTTCCCAAGGAGGCACAAAAATCTCCGTCAGACCTGGGTACAGACTAGGGCCTTGGAAATGGCAAGGCATACCATGTGATCTGACTGATTGGCCACAGGAAGATGCCAGGGTATGAACTAACCTGCGGGAGCTCCTGGCCATCCTCTAAATACACCAGAAAAGCAGGGTCAGGTCAAGGCAGCTGTGGCCAATCACAGAGGAAATCCAAGAGGAGGGACAAGCCTCGGGAAGGGGGTGTTCCACATGGGCCAATGGCAAATGCCAAGGGAAGAGGCAGAAATTAGTCGAATACAAAGGCCCACTTAACATACCGCATTAACTACCACAGAAAACTAGGGAATATGATGGTTGTACCACACTGTGAATGTACTGAATGCCACTGAATTGTATCCTTTAAAATGGCAAATTTTATATTATGTGTATTTTACCACAATTTTAAGGAAAAGGACATTGAAAATTTCCCAGAAATTTTCTGAGGAAAACAAACAAACAAAAAAAAACGGGGGATCAACCATTGGTTACCTACAGGGAACGTCTTAACACCCGGCTTCTCACCAATGGGCTTCCTCCCCCATCCATGTTCTCAAAATAAAAGATTCAGGGATCTTATAATGACAACTACCACTTTTTGAGCCCCACTCTGTACCATGCTTGTGCCAGATGCTTAAATATCGTATCAAATCCTTAAAACCACTCTGTTGAAGGGTGGTATTTGGGAAGCCTGTATTTTATGCATGATTGTTCTGTAAACCACAAATTCTCTCATAAAAAAATAAAATAAAAACCCACACTATTGAGGAAGGTGTCATTATCCCCATTTCACAGATGAAGAAACTGAGACTCAGAGGGATTATATAACTTACCCAAAGCCCCATGGCACAGATATGCATACAGGCATGCAAAAAAAAACATTTTTTCTGTCCAACCAGATTGTAAATCCCATGAGGGCCCTTGGCCCTACCACAAAGCCTCCTGCAGGGAACCTGGTTCCTAGCAGGGTGTTAGGCACATACAGGGCATCTGTGGGAGCCACTCTAACCACTCACCACTCACCACTCCCCACACCCTGCCCCACCCACCCCAACTGCAAGAGGCAACACGCTGAGCCTGGGAGTCTTTTCTTTTCAGTTCTTCACTACCTAGTTCATCCCAGAAGACTGATGTGCCCCAAGCCCTGTCTAACACTGGAGACCAAATGGAATTTCACAGGTTCATCTTTTGAAAGGAAAAGAAAACTATCACCTGCAGGCAGAGAGGAGCCAAAGAAATTTCAACTTAAAAAGTCTCAGGCTTTGAAGCATTGCTCTCAGAGGCTGATGATCAAGAAATAAGAGTGAGTCCTCTTTTTCAAAAAATTAATATTTCATACAAAAACAAAAACCAATGCAAACATAAAGCTCTAGACTAGAAGCAAGGAAACACAAATTTGCACAGACTCATTTAATTAGCTTCAAAATGTGCTTACCACTGTTTTATAGCTCAAAATAAAACTACCAGTAGGAAATGTGGGAAGGAGGAAGCTAAGAAGGTTTTGGCCCCTTACCCAAGATGCTTGTACTACTTGGGACCACAAGACATATGGGTTGCCTGGTATTGCCAAAGGCCCTGTCACTCCTGACTGGCATGTGTCTGCCGGGCATATGAAAGCTTTACAGTAAGCGGTGACTCATCTATTGCAGCCACCATAGGTACTGCTAATGTAATAAGCCAAAGTTTGTTCCATCCACATGAAAGGGAAGCGCTAGATGCAGGGCCGTGAGCCTGACTCAAACTGCGACCCCTGTTTACCGCCGCTTGTCAGCATTTAGCTGAAACTCAAACTGTAATTACCCAGCTCTTGGGGACCGAAGGCAGGAGGAAAGTGGGAGGGGGTTTCTAAAGAAGAATATAACTTAGCGGAGTCACATCCACAAATACAGATCCAGATCATGTCTTACCGAGCTCAATCTCCCTGCACAATTGTGAATTCAATAAATATTTATGGAGCAGCTACTATGGTAGTCACTGGGCCGAATGCCAGAGACACAGACACACGAAAAAAACAACCATGGTTGCTGTCCTCGTGGAGATTCTAAGTACTGGGCTAGCTGCTTTACACATCTTTTCTCATTTAACTTATTAACTTCTCATTTAATAACCCAATACTATAGATGGGGAAACTGAGGCTAAGAGAGGTTAGGGAAGTGGCCGAGGGTCACGCGGTTAACTAAGTGGAGAGCCAGGACTCAAATCCACATCTAGACACCCTGAAGCTGGGCTCCCAGCCACCAGGTCACTGTCAAGAGAGATGAGCAAGGTCTGGTCCCCGTTCTGAGGGAGCTCACAGCCCTGTGAAGGACACAGACAACCAACACAGTGTGGTGGGTGCTCACGCAGAGGGAGAAGCTCATGAGATGGAGGATATAGATTCCAGACGTCCACCCAACAGGAGGCCATGAGGGGTCATAGCAAACAGGCCACAGCGGGGCACAGGGAGCGATGAGGCCAAAAAGTCAGATGTGGACAGGCTTTATACATTGGCTTAAAGAGTTCAGACTCTACCTGCCAACTGTGGGGTAGTTTTAAACAGCAGAGTGGGGCACGATCAGGATTGTGTTTCACGAAAATCACTCGGGAGCTCATATTCTTCATCTCTGCAGGCTCCAGTCCCATTGGCATGCCTGTTTCTCCCTGCCTGCGTTCTTTTTGGTGATCTCCTCCACGCGTACCGCTCAAGGACTAGAACCTGTTTGCAGATGGCGCCCAATTTAGCCAGCACATTCTTCTGACCAGATGCCTCCCCTGGATGTCTCACAGGTTTCTCAAACTAGTCGTGTCCAGAAGTGAGCTCAACTCTTTCCTCTCAACCCCGTCTCTCTTGGGCTCCTCCCCCTCTTTGGCAGTGGGTACCACTGACCATCCAGTCATCACACTAAAAACTGGGGGTCCCCTTAAACTCCCCCGTTCACTTCCACATCCAAGGATTCACCAAATTGTCTCTCCATAAGAGTCCCACTTCTTCATCCCAAGGACCCGAGCACAATTCTGCATCATTCCCCTCCTGGATTCTTCTGCTGTGGCCACATCATGTGTTTTCATTCCCCCAGGAGGCCCCCCTGCTTCCCCCACCCCAATCCACATACCCCGAATACCACAGCCAGCTTTCAGAAAAACTGACTTCCTTCCCTGCTCCCAGCCTCAAGGCCTCTTGACTGATTCACAGCCTCTACTCAGTCAGGAGCCCCACCCAACCCCATTTTCCTATCCTCTCCGTCCCCACAAATAATCCCCTCCCGCCTCCTGATCCTACCCTCAAACTGTTCCCTGTGCTAATTCCTACTTCCAGTCCTAGCTAAACAATTGCAGAACCAAAGGCTCTAAGGACTAGGGTTCAGGACTGCACCCCAATAATTAAATACCTCAGGACTGCAGGCTCTCTCTCACGAGGGAACTCTCACATTGAGTTTTCTCTGTATGCATCAAAAGCAGAGATAAGTTCACACTTGCTTTGCTAAGAGAACTCCTCTTACCTACGAGCACAAACAAGTAGGTTTGGAGCAGGGGTTCTAACAAGGGGTCCTGAGCTCGAGTTGAAATTCAGAAAAACATTATTCTTGTGGGGACGTGTTGGTGTGAGTGTGATATATTTATTAATAATACACAGGATAGTGTGGACTTAGTAAGGGCTCCGTGGTTTTCACCCGACTGGCAAAGGGGTCTGTGGAACAAAAAAGGTTAAGAACCCCTGGTTTGGAGGGTCACTCAAGTTTTCACACAATTAGTCAAGTCTAAGATACCCGTTTCCCAGGATGACAGCCTCTGAGGG
>JAQZBX010015042.1:0-37955 GCA_029593785.1 Cabassous unicinctus
CTGTGTTAAGCACCACAGGCAGGCTTAAAACTCACGAATCTCTATGGTTCAGTCCACACCGTCGATCTGTCCAGATAGATGTCCCAAGTTTCTTACTCACACACCCACAGCATAGACACCCGTGCCGCACCCTGTCCACTCTCTGCCGTGATCTGGGAGCTGCTCGCAGTTGCCCTCCTAAGCTGATGCCATCTTTTTTCTCTGTCCAAGATACTTAACTTTCTGTGCCCTTTTACTCATCTAATAAGTGTGTGCAATAGTAAAAACTATCATATAATATTTTTATCTGGATAAATGTGGTAATGAAGCAAAGTAATTATAACAGTGCCATGTCCATTCTAACTACGCAATATATATGAGTTTCTATTATACATTATCCAAATGTAGTTTTATACCAAATTTATATTTGGCAATCAAACTAATATTTGGTCAGTCATAGTGTGCAAACTGTCCATTATTATGAAATTTCTAGAGTCACTAAACTAATTTTTTTAAACACAAGATAATTCCGATAAACAAAACCTGTTTTGAATTCATTCGTGCTAAGTATCACTTTTGATTTCTCAACAGTTTATAACAGTTGTATGCTATGGGAAGTAAGAATAACACAAATGTGCCTAACTTCATCCTTATGGGATTGACAGATTCTGAAATGATCCAGCAACACCTCTTTATGTTATGTCTTCTGATATACCTGATTACTCTGCTGGGGAATGCAGGGATGATTCTGAGAATTTGCCTGGATCTCCAGCTTCACACCCCCATGTGTTTTTTCCTCAGTCACCTCTCATTCCTTGACCTGGGTTACTTAACAGCCATTACTCCTGATACCTTAAAGAACCTACTAACATCCAACAAGTATATTTCAAACATGGGTTGCTTCAGCCAGATGTATTTATTTTTTTCTTGGGTGTCACTGAAATTTTCCTTCTCTCTTCAATGGCCTATGACCGCTATGTAGCTATCTGCAATCCCATTCACTACCCAGTGGTTATGTCCACAAGACTCTGTGGAGCCCTCATTACTGGGTCCTTTGTTATTGGATTTACTGAATCTTTAGTCATTGTTCTTTACATGAACAGTTTGTATTTCTGCAACTCCAATGTAATCTATCACCTTTTCTGTGACTTAACCTCAATGTTAGCCCTGTCCTGCACTGACACTCATGACACGGAAATCATGATATTCATTTTCACCAGTTTAAATGTAATGGTGCCTCTTACCACAATCTCTATGTCCTACAGATCCATTCTGTCTACTATCCTGAAAATGAATTCCACTTCAAGAAAGTGCAAAGCCTTCTCTACATGTGCCTCCCACCTCCTGGGCATCACCCTCTTTTATAGCACTACAGTGTTTACTTATTTAAAACCAAGAAAGTCCTATTCCTTGGGAAAGGACCATGTGGCCCCTGTGTTTTACACTATGGTGATCTCCATGCTGAATCCCATCATTTATAGTCTTAGGAACAAACAGGTGAAAAATGCTCTCATTAGAGACTTGCAGAAGAGAGAGGGCTCCAGGCAACTGAAATGACAGTGATGCTGATCCCTTAAATGCATCTTTCATTTCTTTGCTATTTGGGTATTTTCTTGGTCTCTCTCTAAACACAGTACCATCCTTTAATTAATTCAAACTTCTGATGAGCCATGTCTATTTAACAATACTATGTATGCTTTTAAAGTCATATTCTTGTGGTTTTAGAAGTATGCTTAGTATGTGGAATCTGTGAAATATGTGATAATCTGTGATTTAAATATTTGTGTTTTTCAGAACAACTAATGAGCCAAACAAAACAAAACAAATCAGAAACATGTTATTTTTGTCAAATTTTATCACAGAATTCCCCATGCATATTCTAAGTTCAAAGAATTTTATTATGGAGAGCTCTGCCAGATATCGTTCTACTTTTTTTACAGAGAAGAAAAGTAGCTCAGTCTTAGTGAGTGCTGCTTTGGACTAGAAAATCTAGGGTTTACAATCTAGAAATACCAGCTTTTTAGCTTTATATCCTTTACTAAGTCACTGAAAGTTTAAATCTTGTTTCCTTAATTGTAAAATATAAATAAGCTCATCCATAGAGTTCTTTTACAGATTAAATCAGATGATGAATGGAAAGGATTTAATGCAGGACTAATAAATTTTGACCACAATCATCAGAATTCTTACATGCCTGCAAAAGTTTGAATGCACATTTGCATTTGTTATAAAAATTGTCACTGAATTTTATTAAATACTTTTGGCTAATGTTATCCATAAATAAACAAAGACCTCAAAAAGCTAAAACAGTACTTCAATATTTGGCCTTAGAGCAAAAGAAACTATAAGAGACTTAAGCTATTTAAAAATGTATAAGTGAACATGAAGAAAAAATCAAAAATATTTTTCATAAGAAAAGAAAATGGAAATATACTAAACATTCTTGAGAGTTCAGCTCATGGTTTTCTAGAATAATCTTATATATTTATAAGCATATATTACATATATATATATAATTTTTGTCATTTTCTACTTCTGTGCAGCTTTGTTTTCCACCCATCACTATAACCTTTGAAATTCTTTTGAAATTTAACTTTGGGAGATGAATATTTTCTTTGTAAATAAATTAAACCTGGAATCTAATCTTGCAATGATTTAACACCTGAAGTTTTATAAATTCAAGAGATTAAATATCTGCAGGGAGTTATGTCTCTTTTATGTCTACCTGCTAACCATATGACATCCCTACCATTCTTTATTGCATCAGCAATAATCAGTAATTACATTTCTCTTTTTAATTTTGGTATGAATATAAAAAATCAGTTCATTTACCTGGGTTATGTTCTTTAAAAATGTTTAAATTTTTGAGTTAAATTCTTTGTTCATTTTTTATAAGAATTTTGATAGAGAAAAGTTGCAAAGATAAGGATTGATAATGAATTCAAATTTGTAATATCCCATAAATTTTGGTAAGGAAGATTGTTAACATTTCCTTTTAAAAATGTCTATGCCATCCAGAATTGCAGTTTTAGTTTTCTCTACTATTCAGTGTATATTTAAGAAAGTGTGTTTTCTTCATTTTCCTATATTTGGATTTAAACAATGCTTATTAGATATATTTTTCCCTTTAAGATATTTGTTGTCTTTTTATATATATTAAATTTTTCTTTGTTGAATTGTATTTCTTCTTTTCCTTAAATAATTTTTGACAGATTAAAATAAAGTTCAATCTCTGTTAGAGGATTAAAATTTTAATTTATTCTCACAAGTTCATCACTGTTAAGTAATTTGTTCAAATAATTAAAATGTGCATTATTTTCTTCTACATCCTGAATTAATACTAAAATTTTGACATATATAATACCCATATAAATAACTGTATTGACATTTATTTTTGCTCTGAACTTTATGTTCACTAGAATCTATATTTATTGCAATTCTTCTTTGTTTCCTCAGCTTATAGCTATATCTTTGATGAGTATTTATTTTTGAAAATGTAGATTTTTAAATAATTTCTTATCTTGTACACACATTGTGTCTTTCCTTATGTTTATATATCCTTTACATTACATGGTCTTTTTGTGAACTGTGCTGGCCTTACTTTTACTTATATACATTTCCATGGTTTAAAATATGTATACTATTGGTTTTTCAAGGTGATGATGCTGGAAAGAGTCTCAGATTTTTTCAGAAAGCAATAAGTTCAGGAATTTTTTTTATGTTTTAATTAAACTCAGAGTATCTGATCATCTTAGAGTATGTTCTAGAATTCATTTATTGTGTTATTATATAAATGTAATAAAACCTTTGGAAAATGTGAAAATTCTAGAGTAATTATATTACCCCTCTGTTTCTCTGTTTATATCAGTGCATATCATATTTTATGTAAGATGTGGTCTGAAGTATTTTTAAAACACAATCCTTTTGTTCATGGCATGTTTTAGTTTGCTAAACGCTGCCATTGCAAAAATACCAGAAATGTGTTGGTTTTTATAATGGGAATTTATTAGGATAAAATCTTACATTTCTGAGGCTGTGAAAATGTCTAAATCAAGGCATCATCAGAGATGCAGTTTCATCAAAAGTCAGCTGCTGGAAAATCCTGGACTCCTGCCATGTAGCAAGGAAAATGACAGCTGGACTCTGCTTTTTCTTCCAAGCTCACTTTCTCCCAGAGCTCAGCCCCAGTTTAAGCCTCTTCAGCTTGGGTTGCACTGATGAGCCCAGCCTCCAGCCTCCCTCTTAGGTTTTCAGGGTTTCTCTTTCTGCAGCTGTAGGCAATGCTGGAGTTCTCTCTCTCAATGCAGGGTACAAATGGAAGCTCTCTTTCTCTATGTTCCATTTATATAAGACATCAGTAAAAGGATTCAGATCCACCCTTCAGCAATCCAATCAAGGGCTGGATGATAAGCAAAGTGATGTAATGGAAACTGATCTACTCAAAATATCCCTTGACTGAATGTAACCAAAAGGTTTCACATAAAATAGTTTCCCATGCATAAGAATGGATTAGCTTGAGCACATAATGTTCTGCGGAACAAAAAAGATTCAAACCAAGACAGCATGGTATTCCAAAATTCTATGCATTGGAAAAACTTGAACTACAAAATGATAAAGAAAATAAGACTGGAATAGACCATGACAAAATATGAAAAATTGATTTTGTTTGTAAATAATTAACATACAATAATGAAAAAAAGAGACTATATTCAATGGGTACCCATTGAGTTTGAGACAATCTTCATTGTTTTAGGTATATAATTAACTTAGTTTCTCTTCATAAGATAACTGTCTGGTAGATATTTACAATATGTGAAATTTAATCTCAGGTAATGAAAAGCTATCCTCCTACTTGTTTAGGCAAAGGAATAAGAGCATCCCAGAATTTTCTCTATGTCTTACAACTCCCATATTGTCTATCAGCATATCATATCGATTCTCTGTGCAGAATATATTTGGCATGGGACTATTTCTCAACACCTCCTCTGCTAATATCCTGGCTCAAAGAACCATAATTTCTATCTTTAAATTATTGCTAAAGCCTTCTAGATTGTCTTTTTCTGTCCTGACTTACTCCCCTTTAGTCTAATCTCAATGCAGGGGCAATTGATACTTATAAAACATAGGTTGTATCATGTCACTTTTCTTCATAAAAACTACATGATTTCCCAACATATTAAGAATAAATATCTTTTTCCAGGTCCTGCAGGTACAACATGATTTTCCCCTAATCCTTACTTTGTCTATCACACACATATTGGAGTGGCCACAATGACCTCCTCACCCTTCCTATTCTCATTAGTTCTGATGCTGCCTAGAATATTTGTATTTTTTTCTTCATCCTGAAATTCCCTTTCCCCAGTAAAACTCCATGGGTCTTTTCTCCTTCTATTCCTCATAAGGCCATCCCTTACTGCCCTATTTAAAATCACACAATCCCAATCCATCATCAATATTGAATTTTTTTCCATAGCAGTTTTTCCTCTGTAAAATTCTATATATTTTAACATGCTTTTGTTTATTCTGTTTTCCTCACATTGAAATCTTAATAAGCACAAGATTTTTGCTAATTGTTTTTAATGCTGTGTTCCCAACATCTAAAAGAGTACCTTAATAAATGTATTTGAATAGCTGAATTTTACAGATGTTGAAACGGGGGCACAGAGAGTTTTCATAGCTTGTTCATTGTCAGTAAACAAGTTTAAACGACAAGCTCAAATAAGAACCCAGACTTTAGAGTTCACATTCTTAATCACTATTTAAACATATTACATTTTTTTCAACAAAATTATACTATTCTTAAGAGAGTTGAAAACATAGACTATATTACTTTCTTATATTATAAGGTATTAAAAATACAGGGATGACAGGTGTATGTTGTTGGCAGACTTCCCTAAAGGTGCCAGTAGAAGACAGTGTAATTTTGGAGATAGCTGCTAAATGTTCTCAAACATACATGTATGGCCTACTTTCAGAAAGAAATAACTGTAATAGAAACAATGATTTATCAAGTAATGTGATTTTGTTGGGGAGAAAACTTTTATTAAGTACAGCTTGGTTAGTGTAAGAAAGGGCTTCAGAAACAGAGTAGCTCAACGGAAGGGAAAATATTATCCTTTTTTTTTTTTTTTTAAAGTACCAGTGCTGGGTATTGAACCTGGGACATCGAATGTGGAAAGCCAGGACTCAACCATTAAGCCACATGGCTCCACTGAGTTGGTTTTTTCATGTGTTTGCGGGTTGTTTTTTGAGACAGCCGGGACCAAAATAAGGACCTCCCATATGGGAAATAGATGCTCAACCACTTGAGCCACATCCACTCCTCCATCTTTGGTTTTAACAGTGTAGACTTTCACTGACTTAACTTTGTGGGTCACTCTTTCCTTGAGGTAATTCTGGGACCCATGTTTCTTTAATGTTGTTACTCTGCTATCTTGTAAGATGTTGTCTTCTTCTGCAGGGTTGAATAAATTTCACATAGCATATTTTCCACATTCCAGTCTGAAGGAAAGGTGAGATATTTGCATTTGGAAAACAGTTTCAGAATATCTGACATTTGGAAAATTTTTAAAGAAAAAGCTCATTTTTAAAAGAAACATGGGACTAAAGAGATTACCCATTTCTTTTGATGTGAGTATACAAGCAATTGTATGTTTAGTAGAAAGTATCAAAGTTAACAACTAAAAGTTGTTTATAACATTTTCTTACAATCCGTTTAATATTAGTGGGTGACTTTACTGATACCCTTACCTTAAATCCTTATGTTTGTAAGTTTTTTCTCTCTTTTAGTGGTTGTCCTAGGGACTATTATATGCAGGTTTACTTTATCTTAGCTTACCTAAAATAACATACCGCCTAACATAACATTAGAACTGTAAAGTAGTAGAGACTCAATTCTTCTTTCAAATTTTATTTTTGTCTTTAATTTACTTTTATATATGGCTTAAAACCAAATATTCATCAACCTAGTTTCACTTTAAGTATTTAAAATTGTGAAACTAAGTATTTGATATCTCTACCTTCATTTTTACATTTTCAGTGTCATTGTTATCATATTTTTCATGTTTATTGCCCTATTATCACATTCCTGTCTGGATAATTTTTAAAGCATAAGTCTGCTGGAAAAATAATTATTTCTCTGTGTGCATCTGTATTAAACTTCCTAAAATGTATTTATTTGTTTGTATATTAGAAAGTTATTTACAGTGGGTATTCAAATCAGGAATGTGTGTCATCTTTCAGTATTTTAAATATGTCTTTTGATTATCATCTTTCTTTTATCAATATAATGGCAAGTTTATTATAATTATTATATTTTTCTATATGTATGCGATATTACTTTCCTCTGAATTCCTTCATAATTGTGTACTTTCTTTCTTTTTAAGCACTAAGTCTGATGAATCCACATGTATTTTGTGGTTGTTTGAATTGATTTTTTCATTTAAGCTTCCTGGGGTTTCACTGACATTTATGGCCCTCTGATTTGAAGTCTTTACATATTTTTGGAAAAGTCTTGTCCTTACATAGTACTTCTGGTCCATTTCCTCTCTATTCTTGTTGTAGAACTGTTATGACATTTATATTAAATTATTTGATATTGTCCCATAAATCTTGGGCAGTTTTTACCACTCTAGATTTTTCTTTAACTTTCTTTATGTTTCTTAATTCATTTTGGCTTGTCTTCAAGTTTGTGCACTTTCCTCAGCTATACTGACTTTACTGATGAACCTGTTGAAGGAATTCTTTGTTTCTGATATTGTGTTTGTGTACTTTTAAAAATCTTATTTCTAGCATTTAATTGGATAGTCCCTTGTAGTATTCCTCTATCTAAAAAAAATTCCTCAAGTATCTGTGCATGTTACTTATCCTGCCCACTAGTCCTTTAAATAAGAAATTGTCAATGCTCTTTAGCCAAAGACCATTAGGAAAATTTCGTCTGAAAAAGTTAGCTTTATTACTCAATGTAGCAAGGAAGAACACAACCATTGCAAGATGGGCAGTTTCTAAGTAAGATATTGTTAAAAAGAAATGATTGAGAAAAACATAGTGCACCATCCAGGGAAGAACAGGATGAGGAAACTGACCATCTGCTGTGAAGATTTCTGAGTTGATTCCTCCATTTTGCAGGGATGGTTTTTTTCATATGTATGCAATATTACTTTCAACTGATCAAGAGGGTCACTAACAGAACCACTCCCAGGTTGGAAATAGAAGCTCTCTTTCCCAAAAAACAGGAGATGGGAAGTAGCCTGGCACCAACTTCAGCTGTTAATTGGCTAATTAGGCTACCTGGATTCCAATCTTGAGCAATGCTGAGGTTAAAATCTGCCTAAGGGCCATGGTGGTGGCACGTGGGGTGCACAGGGTGACATGGTGCCAGTTTGTGGAACTGCAGGCCGAGACCTGAGCCTTGTGGTCAAATTAGCAGATACTACTGGTTGATAGCAGAGGAAAGGAAACAAGTTATACTTGACCTTAAAGCAGCAGGATGGTTGGAATTAAGTGAGAGAGATGCCATCTACAAGAATTCTTATTCAAAAATATTAATCTGCTTTTAGGAGAAAGACAATGAAGGCAAGAAAATCAGCAACATGAGGGAATTTATTCAGAAAACCTGCATTGACATTATATCCTGGGGTCAGTTTTACAGCCCATCTTTTATGACCTCTGCATGTATAGTGGCCCTGTAATGACAACTAATGTAATGACAACTGTCAATGCCTTCCAGCCAAAGACACCGGGAACATTCTTGTGGTTGATCAAGTAGGTTTATTACTTATGGTAATAAGGGATAACTTTCATCATGGAGAACCTTCAGCCATTTTGGAAGAAAAGTGTTAGAAAAGACTTATTACAGATTGGGCTTGTGTTAGTGATTTGGGGAAGTTCTTAAGGAAGCAGGAATTTGCTTCGGATTGGATGCTTTCAGGATATGAGCGGAGTTTTATGATTAGGTATTTTAATAAATCTTATCTACAGGGAGAACAGACTGAAACAAAGCTAAAGCTGAAATTTATCATGAAACGATAGTCACCCATAGAAGCCAGGAGAAGGGGATGTTTGAAACATGTTAGAAATGGTCATGTTTTTGACTGTGTTCAAAAGCACTGAGTAACAGGGTAAAAAGACAAATAATTGTAAGATAGGTCAATGGAAAGTCAAAAAATATAATGAATGAAGTAAGTAATGCCTTTACATAAATAAAATTAAGTGTTAATCGATTTAACTCCCCAGTAAAAAGACACAGATCGGTAAAATGGATAACAAAAATAATGATTCATATTTTATCTACAAGAGACTCACCTTACACACAAGGGCACAGAGACTGAAAGGAAAAGTTTGGAAAAAGATGTTCCACACAAACAATAATCAAAAAAGAGCTGGAGTAACAATAGTAATATCAGACAAAATAGACCTTAAATACAAAAATGCTTAAGAGATGAAGAAGGATATTGTGGCAATTTGATATTGTTTATGAATTCTAAAAATAGATATTGGATTATATTTGTAAACTGGTCTGCTTTTGGGCATGATTAAATTATGACTAGGGTTTGATTGGGCAATGTTAGGAGGATGTTTTGTCCCAACCCCCTTTTTGGGTGGAGACTAACAGAGGAAACTATACTGCAGAGAAGAGAGATGGAGTTTTGAACTGGAGCCGAGTAAGTAAGCACCCAGAGGAGCAGAGCAGCTGAGCCCAGAGAGAATCGAGCCCCAGGGAGAGAGACAAAGCCAGTTGCTTGATAGTCTACAGCTTGCCTTGTGGAGACAGCAGGGCAGCTGAGCCTGGAGAGAAATAAGCCCCAGGAAGAGAGAAACCCAAGACCCTGAACACTTGGCAGCCATCATGCTCCAACACATGGCAACAGACTTTGGTGAAGGAAGTAACTTGTGCTTTTATGGCCTGGTAACTGTAAGCTTCTACCCCAAATAAATACTCTCTATAAAAACCAAAAGATTCCTTGTATTTTGCCTCAAACCCCTTTGGCTGACTAATACATATATTATATATTAATAAAAGGAGCAATTCACCAAGAAGAAATAACAATAATAAATACTATGCACCTACCCTAAAATACATGGGTCACCCTTACAACACCAAAGAGAGAAATATATGTCTCTATAATAATACTTGGAGACTGCAATACAACACTTTCATCTTTGGATAGAACAGCCTCAAAAAGGATCAATAAGGAAACAAAGAACTTGAATAATATGATAAATGAAGTAGACCTCAGAGACATATGTAGAGTATTGCATGCCAAAACTTACGATATACATTCTTCTTAAGCACTCATGGATCTTTCTCCAGGATAGACCATATGTTGTGTCACAAAACAAGTCTTAAATTTAAAAAGTTTGAAATTTCACAAAGTACTATTTATGATCATAAGAGAATGAAGCTGGAAATAATCAACAGGTGGATGAAGGGAAAACTCACAAATATATGGAGGTTAATCAGCACAATCTTAAACAATCAGTAGGTCAAAGAGGACATTGCAAGAGAATTCAGTAAATATCTTCAGATGAATGAAAATGAGATAGCAATGTATCAGAACCTATGGGATGCAGTGAAGGCAGTTCTGAGAGGGAAATTTATAGCTCTTAAGGCTTACATTAAAAAAGAAGAAAGAATTAAAATCAAAGACCTCACTGAACACCTGCAGAAAATAGAAAAAGAACAGCAAACTAATCCCAAAGAAAGCAGAAGGAAAGAATTAGAAAAGGTTAGAGCAGAAATAAATGAAATTGAAAACAAAAAGCAATAGAGACAATCTTAGCAAAACTTCGTTCTTTAAAAAGATAAAACAAATATTGACAAACCGTTATTTAGACTGACAAAGGAAAAAAGAGAGATGATACAAATAAAGTCAGAAATGAGAAGGGGGACATTAGTACAAACCCAACAAAAATAAAAGAGATCATAAGGGGACACTATGAACAACTAGACAATGTAGACAAAATGAACAAATTCCATACAAAATATACTGACCCAAGAAGGAACAGGGGATCTCAAAAAACTAGTCACAAGTAAGGAGATTGAAATAGTCATCAAAAACCTTCCAAATATGTAGTGTTAATAATAGAGGGGTTATGGAAAAAATTATACTAAGTGTATATTATAGACCATAATTAGTGGTAATAGTCTAAGCACGTTCTTTCATAATGTGTAAGAAATGTTCCCCAAAAATATAAGGTTTTGGTTGATGTGTGATTTATGGTAATTCTCCACATTAAGCATGATTGTTTTTGTAAGTTCACAGTTTCTCTTGCCAACTTCTCTGCAACATTAAAACATGGAGCACCTTTCCTCCAGGTTCCAATAATAGTTTCATCATTTCTTCTAAGGCATCTGTATTAGTCAGCCAAAAGGGGTGCTAATGCAGATACCAGAAATAGGTTGGTCTTTATAAAGGGTATTTATTTGGGGTAGAAGTCCACAGTTACCAGGCCATAAAGCTTAAGTTTCTTCCCTTACCAAAGTCCATTAGCACATGTTGGAGTAAGACAGTTGCTGACGTTTGCTAGGGTTCAGGCTTCTTGGGTTCCTCTCTTCTCAGGGCTGCCTTTCTCTCAGGACTTAGCTCCTCTGTTTCCTCCACAAGGTCAGCTGTAGACTGTCAGGTGAATGGCTTCCTTCTCTTCTCCTGGTGCCTTCTCTCCAACATCCAAACTCCAACATCAAAACCGCTACTCAAAAATTGCTCCCTCTGTCCTTTTATATTCTATTCCCCCATCCACGAAGGGCTGGGGCTCAATGCCCTACTGACATGGCCCAGTCAACGCCCTAATCATAACTTAATCATGACCAGATTAACAGATCAGTTTACAAGCATGATCCAATTATATTTTTGGAATTCATAATTACATCAAATTGCCAAATGGCTAAAGCATCATCAAAAGTCCCTTGAGCATGCGTAATGCTAACAACAATCTCTTCAAAGTGATCTAGGCCTTTTTATCAAGCATTTCAAAATTGCTTCAAAAAATATCCCTTACCCATTTATAAAACTGTTCCAGCATTTTGGTAATTGCAAAAGCACTTGCCCACACCTCGGTACCAAATTCTCTGTTGGTCAGCCAAAGGAGCACTGATGCAAAATACCAGAAATTGGTTGGATTTTATAAAGGGTATTTATTTGGAGTAGAAGCTTACAATTACAAGGCCATAAAGCAAAAGTTACTTCCCTCACCCAATTCTGTCAGGGGTCCAGCTTCCTGGGTTCCTCTCTTCCCAGTTCTTAGAGAATAATGTGGGACTGTATAACAGTAATTTTGGTGGTAGGTGAAGACTGTGGTTAACAGTAAAGTAAAAATTATAGTAAAATATAAGATTGTGGCTAATAGTAAGGTATAATAATTTCCTCCTTTACAAAGTGTTAAGAATATGGCAATACTTGGGAAATTACAACTAATATAACTTTTGGATTATAGTTAAAAGTAATATTGTAATATTTTTGAAGCAATGACAAAGATATATAATTCTAAAGGACAATAGGGGGTATAAAGGAATATTGGATTTTTCCTTTTGGAGTAATGAAAACATTCTAAACTTTTCTGAGGTGATGATAGCACAACTCTGTGATGAATATGAGAGCCACTGAGTGACACTTTGCGTGGATTGTATAAAACATGGAACTTTACAGCATTATGAATTTTGTGGTGGAAGATGGACTATGGTTAAAAAAAACAAATATAAGAAGATTTTCTCATGAACTATAATTAGTATATAATACTAATACAAGGAGTCATTAACTGGGTGGCTTGAGGGGAAAATATATCACATATAAGATATTAGCTATATTTAATATTATTTTGACAATGCTCTTTCATAATTTGTAACAATTGTTTCACAATATTGCAAGGTGTTGGTTGTAGGGTAATATATAGGAGTTCTGTATGATGATATGCATGTTTGTTTTGTAAGTTCAAAACTTATACTATACAATTATTATTTATGGATGTGTATGCATGATAAACCAATAAAATTTAAAAAGAGAGCATGATAGGATTTAGGCATTTTATTAATAATTAGGAGGATATTATAAGGAAAAAATGTCTGCTATAGATTAGATGTTCTCAGAAAGAAAGTGCAATTCTATGATTACATAGCTCAATAAATCATATATATTGTTAGTGAAGAGTAAAGAAAAAATCAGTAGTAGTCAAAGTGATAGCAGTCCCTCAATTGGTCAGAAAGGAAGATTTTTGGTATTTTGTGGGTTGCACTGTGATTGTGACTGAAATTTTCTAGGCTTGCCCCAGTCTTTATTAAGAACACTTGGTAGAGACCTGTGTAGAATATATTGATTGTGAATACAAACTCCTTGAGCATAAGTTTCAGTTCTTTATCCAACTGACACTCCAGTCCACACTTGGCTTTAACAATTACTTATTATTTAGTTAATTTCTCCATAGCTGCTTGTACCATGACCATCTGTTTCTTTCACTCTCTGACAAAGTTGAAATGATTCATTAGTCCCATGTCCTCTTTGAGGTATTTGTCCCACCTTAGATTTAAAATTAGTTGGATGTTTGCAACCTCAACTCTCTGGTGTGCTCATGAAAATCTGTGAATTTTAAAAAATCATTTGACTATTTAAAAATTGTTAGAGTTAGAACAATATTTTTGGCACATTTCTCCATCCTAAGGAGAAGAAATGCTGTATTCCCTTTTAAATTTTATCCAATGTGGTTGCTTCCAATATTTCCTTCCTAGTTAACTCCACACTTTGCCAAAATAACATCTATCTGGTGTCCTAGTTCTGTACCTTGAAAATGTAATGGAACCTTCAAATAAACAAATATTGGAACAAATATAATCAAAGCAGAATTAATAAGGCCAAAACAGATGTGTATTTAGGTATTGGGAGATCATTTCTCAGGGCTATGCTCACTCAGTGTTAACTTTATGGAATGGTGAATAATGAAAGTTCTTTTCTTAAAGATAGAGGATAAATACAGATCTAGTAAATGAACAATATTCTGAATTAATGGAACTCCCAAAGGTTGGCTAACTAACTGTTTTAGTTTGCCAAAGAGCTGCCAAAGCAAAGTGCAGGAGATGATTTGGCTTCTATTATGGGAACTTATCTGCGGTAAAAGCTTGTAGATACAAGGCTGGGAAATGTTCAAATCAAAGCATCAACGGTATGTTTTCTCAACAAAGTCAGCTGACACGTGGTGAAGCAAGATGGCCACTGATTTCCGCACAGGTCTCTTTCTTCACTTTCAGAATCTACCATCTTCCAGAGTTTATTTGGGGGCAACCAGGGATAGGGCTTGTCTCTTACCAGGCCTCTTCTCTCAATCTCAGCTGCTCCACTTTCTTCCCAAGTTCATCTGTGATCTATCAGACCTAAGTCTCATCTGTTCTTCGGCCTCTGCTCTTTGAGTGTCTTGGGGTTTTTCTCCTTGTCCTCAGTTGTGGGCAAAGCTGGAGTCATTTCTCTCACATGGCAGGGTCAAATATGGTGACTTCCTTTTTCTCTGTGTCTCTGTTTATATCTGCTCCACTAAGAGAGCAGAGACAACCTGAGTAATGCTTCTCTCCTGATGCAGTCCAATCAAAAGAGTCTCACACCCACAGTAATGGATTAATTAAAAACATAACCTTTCTCTTTTTGGATTCTTAAAATAAGTTCAAGCTGTCACACTAGATTTTCAGATCTTCGTCCAACTGTACATAGTGGACAGATAAATATATTTCTTTGAACTATATTTTGTTTTTCTCGAGCTTTAATTACACACTCAATAAATATTTCCATATCATCTCATGATCCACTCACCAAGGCTGACCTGACTACAGACACTGCTAAGTGCCCAACCTTCGAGCAGCAGAGACCAACACTCAGTCTCCAATATGACACCATTCTCCAAGATGATCAGTATGCTACATTGTGGCAGTTGAATTACATTGGAACACTTCCATCATGGAAGTGGGAGGGTTTTTTGCAAACTGGAATAGACACATTATCACGATATGGCTTTAGTTTCCCTATAAGCAATTGTTCTGCCAAAACGATCATCCATGGTCTTTAAGAATGCCTTATCCACCATCATGGTATTCCATACAGCATTGCTTTTGATATATGAGCCCACTTCATAGCAATTAGAGTACAGCAATAGGCATATGCTCATGGAATTCATTGGTGTTACAATATACCCTATCATCCTGAAATAAAATAATATAATTTTGGTGCTACCTAAGTGGCAATACCTTATAGAATTACCAGCAGTGCTCTTCAGGAGGTAGTGTATGAGGTAAAACAGATTTGATTCTGTGGTATTCTTTCTACTATAACCAAAATTCACAAATTCAAGAATCAAGGGGTGGACATGGGATTGCCTTCACTCACTATGGCTCCTGGTGATCCACTGGAATAATTTCTGCTTCCTTAAGCTATGCTGCTCTACAGGTCCTAGTTTTAAAAGGAGGAGTGCTTACACCAGGAGACACAGCAATGATTCCATTGAAATTGTAGTTAAGACAGTCACCTGGCCATTCTAGGCTCTTCATGCCCCTGAATAAACTGGCAAAGAAGAGAATTACTGTACTTGTAGGGATGATTGGTACTGTCAAGGGGGAACAGGACTGTAATGCAAATACACAATGTAGATAAAGAAGAGTTTACCTGGAATACAGGAGATCCCTTGGGGTGTTTCATAGTATTGCCAGAACCTGTGATTAAATTCAAGAAAACTGCAACAACTCAATCCATGGAAAACTGGCAATGTCCCCAAAATTTCAAAGATGAAGGTTTATACCACCTCACCGGGTACAATATCAGGGCCAGCTGAGGTGCTTGCCGAAGGTAAAGGAAATACGGTGTGGAAAGTGGAAGAAGGTAGTTATAAATATGAGCTAGGACCATATGACCAGTTACAGAAATGTGGATTGTATTGGTTATGAATATTTCATCCTTGTTTTAGTTAAGTATGTTTGTATATTTGCATAAACAATATAATTGTTGTCTTCCCTATCATAACCCTTTATCATATGACATACACTGTATTCAGATCCTGTAGTAATATTTAAGCTATAGTATATTAAGTTTAATTAGTGAATTTCAGGTTGTATACAAGATAGTTCAATATTCTCAGGTGGAAATATGAATGTAATAGTTTAGATATAGAGATTAAATATAATTTATGGAGAAGGGCATGAGTGTCTAGTTAAAAAGGGGTGGACTGTGATGTTATTTTGATGTCAACTTGGCCAAGTTATGATATAAAGTTGTTTGGTCAAGCAAACACTGGCCTGATTCTTATTGTGAGAATATTTTGTGGACTTGACGCATCAGTAACTTGATTACATCGATTGTTGATTACATCTAGAATCAATTGAAGAGATTGCCTTCAAAAATGAGAGTCATCCAATCATTTGAAAGCTTCAAAATGAGAAGTGATGATCTCATGAGTCAAAAGAGAGAATTTCCATCTCTACCTCAGCCAGCCAGATTCTCCTAGAGAATTCATTTAAAAATTCATTGGAGTTCCCAGCCTGTGACATTCTTTATAGAATTCAGGGTTTCCCATTCCCACATTCACATGAGACAATTCTTATAAAAATCTCTCTCTCTTGCCCTCTGTCTCTCCCTATATGTGTATATATATATATCCTGTTGGTTCCTATTTCCCTAGAAAACCCTGCTGAATATGGAGGATAGAGTGTGATAGTTTGAAGCTATATGTACTCTAGAAAAACATGCTCTTAAAGTTAATACAATCTTGAGGGTGTGAAATTATTAAAAGTATTACCTCTTGAGGCTACTTCAATTAAAGTGTGGTCCACTTCAATATGGATGGGTCTTAATCTTTCACTAGAGTCATTACAAGTGGAATGAAATTCAGACAGAGAGAGTAAGAAGCTGAAATCAATGATACCCTTAAGAGAAGTGAGATAACAATAGATACCATGTGCTTTGCTACTTTATAAGCAATGACTGAGGGTTGTTATCAGCCAGCCCCAGAATGCCAGTAACTTGGCATTGCCTGGAGAAGTTCTTAGTTTGGTCACTTCCCCAGCTTCATAACTGTAGTCTAATAAATCCCAATTGTTTAAGTCTAACCATTTCATTGTATTTGCTTATGCATCCCAGGAAATTCAAACATATGGGAAGAAAACATACCAGTGAAATAGCACATCCACATTTTATTTAACTAATATAAATAGGAGTTTATACTATCAATTACCTTTCATCAAAGCTTTAAGTAATTAATGAACCCTAAATCAGAATCAAGATATTTCTTAAGTTATGCATATGTTTGTTATATGACCCCAAATATGTATTCAGTATCACTCTATTGAGAATTAATCCAGTGAATAACAGTATTCTGTGACACAAGGGATCAAAATGATTTACCACACATTCTGCTTATGCACATGTCAATGAAATAATAGAATGTTTTATTTAAATTTTCCTTATACTCTTGACAATATAATTTTCTGGCAATACTTCTCACTGATCTCTGAAAAGCAAGACATTGATTTTCAAATGAAGGTATATTTTGTAGCAAATCACATCCCACTACAGAAATTCTCTACAACACTATAATGAGCTGGAAACTTGGTAGAGAAAATATATGGTGTTTAGCAATTTCAGCTAATCTGCTCTGGCAAATAGATATCCCTGTTAATTATTATTTGGGATTATTTAACTGGTTGTGTTGTGTTTAGCTGATATCACTTAAAGAGGAGGTTGAGGTATTTTGAATTTAAAAAGCACAAACATTCTGAGAATCTAAAATAAAACTATTTGGTCAATTCTCATGCAGTCTGAAAACATAAACAGACTTCCATGAGAAGATTTTTAAAACATTAAACTTAAGAAGAAGGAAAGCTATGATATCAGCTATCATATATTATTAAGAGATTAATAGGGACTAGAAATATTTGAGTATTAATTTATAAAAATATTTAGGAACAATTAAACTAAATAATTTAGTGTCCTTTTATACATGAAACATCATGCCAAGCTAGGTATAAAATATTTGATCAAGAGCATATGGCTATTTACCAGCAGGGCCAGGATTCAAGATCAGGTTTCTCTAGCTCCACACGCTAAGCCACTCATCCATATAAAAAATCCCATTGTGACATGCAAATTTCTGGAATAATTATTGCCAAGAAACAATACAAGCTATATCTTCATTTAGTTGAATTCTTTTGAATGCACACAAGTTTAAAAGAAAATTAAATTATAAAAATAACAGTAAAATAAAACAATTTCTAAATAAGTTATCTAAATAGAAAATTAAATTTAAAATACATTTATGATCCTCTAACTTAAGAAATAATTATGATCTTAAAGTGACATATACCCAATGGATAATTGAAAATTCATTTTCTCTTTCTTTAAAAATTTCCCTAATATTTAAATATAGTCATTTATTTCTACTGCCCCTATTCCTTTATAATCCATCAAGAAAATGAAAGTACATTTCTGATTTGCAGCTGTATTGACTAAAGCATAAAATTAGACCTTTTTCTTTTCCCTACTATGCTCCCTGGAAGTCATGTTCTTCATTTTCAATATATCTATGAGTAGACTAGAGCAAACTATCTCAAGTTTAATTATTAAAGCATATACCCTAGTTTAAGACTCAGAGTAATAATTTCTTAAATATTGTGTAATGAAAAACCTCTGGAATTGAACTGGTCATTCATTTTTAATATGCCTTGGATATTATGCATTTAGATATTTATGCCATTTTATATCTCTTCTGGGAGTTCACAGGGGAAGCCAAAGGAGAAAACACAATAACTCCCTTGTATAACAGATGAGGTTTTTTTTCCATAAAACAAGTGAAATTTTAGGGAACAAAGACTACATGTTAAAAATGACTACAAGAGAACATTTCGGCTTATAGTACAAAATGATCCCTCTGTAGAAAAACCATATTTCATAAGATTGAAAAGGTAATCAAATGATTACTTTCTAAACACACATTCCTAGATCAAATACTTATTAGCTTTGGCATTATGTGGATGACTTAAATTCTCTCAAATTCAAAAGTTTTTGGGGTTCTGCGACCAGGGATTGAACTCAGGACCTTGTACTTGGGAAGCTGGCACTCAACCACTGAACCACATCAGCTCCCTGAAGTTCAGTTTTGTTTTGTGAAATATACTAATCAATGGACTAGTGCCTGGTTGTCTACATAGAAAATTATAAGATAATTTTTAAATGTATATGAATATCTTGGTCCAATATCAAGACATTCTAACTTAGTAGCTAGGTAATGTTGGTCATTGAATCGGAATAGAATAAAGAACTAAAGAAATATGAAACTGGTATTTACCATTTGGGAGCATTTGATCTATTAATTAAATGCAATCCCAAATTGATCTATAGATTTAATGCAACACAATTAAAATTTAAGTAAGCTTTTTTTAAAACAAGTTGACACTGAGTTTACAATGTGGCTAAAAATGTAAAAGTCTACAATAGTCAAAACAACTTAGAGAAAATAGAATAAAATTAAAGTTCTCACATAATGTGATTTTATGATTTACCAAATAGCTAAAATAAACAAGAGTGTGGTATTGTTGAAAACAAAGATACATTGATCAATGGGATTTAATAGAGAGTTCAGATTCACACATATATGTTGAAAATCGGATCTACCATCAAAGGTATGAAGGATGCAGGGGTGGTGTTTGCATCACACTACCATTCTTCCCTCTATTTCCTGTGCAGAAAATAGACGGATTTTGGAGGATTACAGCAAAGGATCATAAATTATATGTTAGGTTCAGAGGGAAGCTGAGAAAAGGAGGTGCTTTAGAAGGTCCCAGTTTTTGACCAGAAAAAGAACCAGACAAGTGGGCTCCCCTGACCTCAGCTCCAGGGTTCCTGCACCAAAATCTTAGGTCCCAGATTAATGAGCCTCAGAGACAGATTAAGATTCAGGCAGGAGATTATTAGGTCACCAGCATGGCGGGGGTCTGAAGAGAGACTTCAGCCTACCAGCCCAGGTTGGGAGGGCTCTTTTTGAGCTTGGGAAACTGGGCAGGTTTTCAGAAAGGGCGTGTAGATGTTGTGCAAAGGTACAAAGTGGGGAAAGAACCAAGTTAGCTATTTCATGGTGGGGCATGCTATTCTGGGAACTGTCCTGTCCTGGCGGGAAAGGAAAGCTCAGTGGCCTTGTGGAGATGGTGATAAGCAAGGGCCGGAAAGGGACATCTGGTGTTTAAGGACATACCTACTCAGTGGACAAGAGATTACATTCTACCACTATAAAATGTGGTTACTCTAATTGCAGCTGCTGTTTAAGGTAGGGCATCTTTCCTTACACTAATTAATACATCCCCAGTTACATAGTATGAAACCATTGATTTGAATATACTTTGTTTTTTCAATATTTGTTAGTTTATTTTCAGCTGGTAAGTCCAGCAAAACACTTTCATTGTCTTTCCTCATGGGTATAGCACATATTCATTCTATGTCATAATTTAGTCTGCAGTTATCTTCATCAAACGACCCTTCTGGAAGTCATCCCATTGTTTTATTAAATTGATGACATATGATGTTTGGATCTATTGAGCAAGAAGTAGCAACTACTCTGGACTTACTGGTAAGACATTTTCATGTTAGAGGATGAGTAATACAACAAAACTTCAGGAAACGTACACTTCAGTGAAATTTCTAGGCAACAAGCTAATAGGACAATGTGAAGCAGCCCTTTTAAGGTGAAGGATAACCTTTGCATCTGGTCCCTCATATAACAACAACAACAAAAAAGGGCAGAATTCCTAGTTGGCCTCCAAGCATTTTGGAAACAACATATTTCTGATTTGGTTTGCTACTATGGCATATTTACCAAGTAAGATAAATGCTGCTATTTTTGTGTGTGAACTGGAATAAGAGGAATCACTCCAACAAATCCAGAGTGCCATGGAAGCTGCTTTGTGACTTAGGCTATAATAAAATGTTGCTTGAAGTGTCAGTGGCAAATAGCAATGTCATTTGGAGCCTTTCTCAAACCTGTATTTAAGAAACAGCACAGACACATAGGATTTTAGAGCAAAACTTGCATCCTCTGCAGATATTTACTCTCCTTTTGAGAATCTGTTTTTATCGTGTACTGGGACTTAGTAAAGACTGAATATTAAATTCTAGGACACTAATTCTTTAAGATCTGAGCTACCCATCATTAAACGGGTGTTGTCTACCCACCAAGTCATTAAGTTAGGTATGCACTGCAGCACCTCTTCATTAACTAGATGCAGTTTATCACTACAGCACTTTTCTGGGACAACCTTAAGGACAGTCAAGAAGGGAAATCTCCCCAGTTGGCAAAACCTTGAGCATTGTACTTGGTTTTTCATTTTTCTTGGTGCATGTATGTAGGGCCTTTGTACAAAACAATTTCCTCCTTCAGGGTCACAGGGCAGCATTTCAACCAGCATTATCTACCCTGCATACTAGGTACCTTCTGATTAAGTAAATCTCCTTTATTCCTTAAACCTTGGCCAGAGCCTTGGAAAACTTTCTGTATGTTTCCCAGAAAAAAAAGAGAAAGGGGAAGGAAGGGGTAAAACAAAGTTTGCACATGAGAAACTATTTATCTCACAGTCACACCTTACATGAACATAATATAATTGAGAGGTCCTATTTATAAAAGGATTTATGCCCACAGAAATGAGAATTAAGATTAAGAACACTTCTGCTACTGCAGTCCTCCCTCAGAAAAAAAATGACATGTTCTTCCCACATGCAAAATACATACATCACTACCACTATCCCCAAATCCTTAAGGTATTTCAGTAATAACAGTAAGTCCAAAGTCTCATCAAAATCAGTTGTGGGTGTGTTTCATCCTGGGACATAGTTCCTCTCCAGTCTGTGGATCTGTGAAATCTAGAGTATAAGTTATTCGATCCTAAAATACAATAGGGGGACGGACACAAGATAGTTATCCCCATTCTAGAGGATGGAAATTGGAAGGACAAAAGGGCAGAGTCCCAAGCAATTTTTAAATCCAACAGGGGAAACTCCATTAGATTTCAAGGAGCTTTATCTCTGGATCAATATTTTGCCCTCAGGACCTGCTTGATTGGCAGCCCTACGCCTTCCAAGCACCTGGACAGTGGCCCTGCTCTCTTCAAGCAATAACCCCTGGGCCCCACCCTCTTCAAGAATTGGAATATAGTCAGGGTGTCTGTGCAGGCTGGGTTATAAAACAAACACTTGCTTTTGAGTGGCAGCTGAGTGTCCCTTGAAAACCTGGGCCAAGTTCCACCTCCTCCAAGTCGTGGGTCAGTGCCCAAAATTTGCCAAATATCTTGACATATTGAATATGCTGATAAAAAAAGCCATTAAATTTAAAACACATTTGATATATCAGGCTTCAAAGTAATGACAGTTATTCTTTTTTTCAGTTTATTAATTCTTGGGTGATCTGTCAACATTCCTTTAACCATGTGTATTTCCTGAGTTCATGTTCTCCATAGCTATATTTGGAATAGTTTTGATATCATATTTAAAAGAGGAAAATAATTATTTTTCTAAATAATTTTATGTCAAGAAGTATTTCAGAAATTAATGAAAAACAAAAAGATTCAATG
Organism: Cabassous unicinctus; assembly: GCA_029593785.1. NCBI lineage: Eukaryota > Metazoa > Chordata > Mammalia > Cingulata > Chlamyphoridae > Cabassous > Cabassous unicinctus. The sequence continues at coordinate 22,553 of JAQZBX010015042.1, forward strand.
AAAATAAAATTAATTGAATTAAATTTATACTTTGTTGTCATATAGATCATTTGATATCATGTCACTCTTAAATCCATACACAAAGATTAAAGGTCCATTCAAAAATGAAGTTAAGAATTTTATGGATATTTGAGCAACAGTATAGAATAAGTTATGATTTTTCATAGGAAATTGCATATCCTTTTTATTTTTATTTTTTAATTAATTTTTTTTAGGTACCAGGGCCGGGGATTGAACCCAAGACTTTGTATATGGTATGCCAGTGCTCACCCACTTGAGCTACACTGCTACTTTCATAGGAAATTGGTGCTTCAATATATAGTAGTGGTGAGAGGGTGGTATAGCAACTATCTAAAAATAGCAAAAAAAACAAATAAGAAAGAGGGCACAAGACAGAAAAATGCATTTCAGAAAGGAAACTAGAAATATTAATGTAATAAAATTTCATTTATTAAGACATATGTTAAATTTTATACTTATTACATAGAATATTTCCTCTAAAACAACAATGATAATCAGAGTCAAAATACAGTATCAAACATATTATATTTCTTATATAATTTTCATTAAAATAAAATAAGCAACATATTGAGATAATAGGAAAGAGTAAGTAATATTATATAAGGCTGTTTTTGCTATTTTATTTATCTGAACTACTTCCTCCAAGTATTTGTATGATTTTCCACTTCTTTCAGGTTGCTCAAATATGACAATCTTAGGGAGAATTTTTGATAAATTATTTTTTAAGATAGCAAACACTATTTCTCCATGGAACCTTTCTACTTAGTTTTTCCCCCATAGCGTTTTCACCATCCATATACATAGACTTGGTTGATTATTACACACCACCCTAGGTGATAGAATGTTTCTCTTATTTGATTGACTTTCTTGATGTCAATCAAGATACACTGCATGGTCTACCACCTGCAAGGGGCTTTGCACTGGTGTTCCCCTGTTTACAACAATTTCTTCCCATGAATATGAATTGCTATATCTTCCCCATGCAAGACTGTGATCAAATCCCACATTGAGGATTGAGGCCTCCCCAGGCCACACTATTCCCAGTTGCTTTGTTATGCCCTTGTCATGAAATCTTTCCCCACCTAGTTGTCTGACATTTTCATTTTGTAGTATAACTTTTCACTTTCTAACATTGCATGTCACTTACTTCTGTATAATTCTCTGTATCACCCACCTAGAATATAGTGCCCAACAGGCAAAAGATATTTTATTGTTTTTTGTAATATGTATGTAGTATATTATAGATATGCAATAGAATATAAAATGAATAAATGAATTGGCAAAATGAACAAAACACATCTAATGTATAATTATTACAGCAATAAAACATAAATTAATAAACTCTGAATAATATATTTGGTCATTTCAAATTTGTATAATATAACATTTGAAACTTTCTTTCCCAGCATCTGAATGTGGGGGTCCAGTGGGTCCCAGGCCCTGGCTCTGTTTCCCTAAGTGAAGCTCAGACCACAGCACACAACAACCTGCATGGCCAGAACACAAGTGAAAATGTAATAGACCTCCCCACAGGGAAACAATATACAAATGGTATCATAGACTGTACTTTTCTACAGGCTGTACACTTCCTTCCTACAATAATATCACCAGACCACATTTATGTGCTTCATATGATCCCAGCAGAGACTCTGTTATGAAATGTCTTTGTTCTGAGACCCTTGATATTGCACTTCATTTTCCCGCCTCTTTGCAGAGCCCTATCTTCATTCTCCAAGCTGCTGCCTTCAGACACCCTTTCCTGTCTGTATGTCCCAATAAATAAAGAATATGCCTAACAATCTACCAGGTGCATCCTATGGTTGTGGCTGCCTTGATCCATGCCCTTCAGGAGCTGGGTTGGAACCCTCAGTTATTTATAAACCTATTACAATTAAATACATAAATTTCAATAAATTTTCAAAATTTACATGAAATAAGCCATATTATTTGACAAAAATATAATACATTTTTTAAATCAATATTCAAAATGTAAAACTACAAGATTTTTCAATTTTAAAATTCAACATAAATATAACTAAATATATAAACTCAAATTATTCTTGGTAAAATAGACAATAAAATATTTAATATAGGATATTTATATAATGGATGTGAATATGACTTATGTGCCTAGGTCTGCATATAAAATAAAATGGCATTCAGATTATTAATGGAAACATTAAATTCCTGCATTATTATCAGGTAACAAATAAAAACAATACATTATCTCTAGGTACTAGACTAAAACCAATGAATTTAACCTCAAAAAATAGGCAAAATAAAAGGAAAAATAAAAAAAAAACAATTAATTAAAAGCAAATAAAATTGAATAACATTATCAAATAGGAAAGAAAAATAAAGTCATTATTTAATAAGCCAAAAAAAGTGAGAATAATTCATGACAGGGTAAAAGTGAGTGATAACAAAAATAAGGAAAAATATAATAAGAGGATCAAACCATATTGTCATTAAAATCAGAAGAGATTTATAATCTTTGATCCAATTTTGCCATATGCCATGATAGTACAAGTGGTACACAAATTCTCCTGCCATGATAAACAACTCTAATCCTGAACAAAATGCATATGAAAACTGTTTTCAGGCATTGGAAAATGTTGTAACAGGTCAGTTATCCATGAGATAATGGAACAATTTGATAAGGGTCTCGTGTTTATCCTGCCTTTCTCTACTACTTGTTGACTTGGGAGATACAGAGTACAAGCAGAATATAAATGTGTTGCATACCCAAATAGCAGAAATTAGTATTTCCATCATTTGATATTCAAAAGCTAGTGTATCAAAAGGAAGTGACCCTATTATCCATTTCTTAGGGCTTTCCATGGACAACTAACAAAATGATGATGAAGGACCAGTCCAATTCCAATCCTTTATACCATTGTTATAAAAAAATAAAATAAAATAAAATAAATAAATTAAATATTGTTTCGGGGATTCTCTGTAGCTCCTTAGCTGAAGTCTGGCTATATATGTGCAGATGGAGAATCAACATTCCAAGAGAGCTTGTTTACAAGATTGAGATCAGTGCATAAATTCCAAAGCTCAGGAAGGCCTGGGAGAAGTTTTGCTTATGGCCAGCCAATATGTCAAATATATTTGATTAACTCAAGAATAAAGTTAAGACAAAAAAAAACAAACAAAACAAAATTTGTTCCAATTAAGGAGAATGCCCTCTGGTAAATACTACTAAAACAGAAAAAACAAAAACAAAAACAAAAAAAACACAAAATAGATCAAACTTAAAAAAAAGAATAATATAAATCTTGAGAAATAAAATGAAATAGTAGAAAAACAATGAATTAATAGAAAATAAAAATTGAATAACTTTTATTAAATAGGAAAAAAAGATAAGAGTTTTTAGTTTCCTGGGCTTATCAATCAAAAACCATGAAATCGGTCAGATCTAACAATGGAAATTCACTCATTCATGTTTTGAGGTTAAAAAAAAAAAAAGTCCAAATCAAGGGATCACTAAGGCAATGCTTTTTTCACAAATACTGTGCTGTTCACGGGATGGCTGCTGGCAATATTTGGTCTTTAACTTGTCACAAAGCAAGGCAAACGCAGGCTTCACCTGGCATCTCACTTCTCTTCTTGTTTCTGTTGTGTTCAATTCTTCACTCTCTGTGGTTTTTTCTCACTCTGTCTGAATTTCATTCTGCCTTTAAAGGACTAAAGTAATAGGGTTAAGACTCACTCTGATTTGGCTATGTCACCTCTTAACTGTAGTAACCTCACCAAAAGGGCACATACTTACAATGCTTTAGACACACAGGAATGGATTAAATTTTAAAAAATGTTTTTTTTCTAGGATAATAAATCTTTAAACCACCTTACTACACCCTCTGGACCACAAAATGACATATTCTTTCTTTATTCAAACGACATTCATTTAATCACAATATCCCAAAAGCATTAAGTAATTTCATTAACAATGGTAAGTACAATGCCTCATCAAAATCAATTATGAGTGTGGTCTGCCTGAATCCCTATCTATCTGTGGACCTGTGAAACCTAGAGAACAAGCTACCTGCTTCAAATAATAAAGGAGGGACAAGCATACGGTAAGCATTTCCATTCCAATATGAAAAAGATCTGAAAGAAAATATGGGTCCCACACAATTCTGAAGCCCAGTAAGTCAAACTCCATCAGATTTAAAGGCTTGAGAGTCATCTACAGATCCATGTTTCTTCTACTGGCCTGATGGAATAATGACCACACTTCTTCCAAGTGCTTGTGCACTAGCTGTTATCTCCCCAAATTCTGGGATGATATGCTCTCTGAACAAGGGGATAGTCACTGGACTCTCTGCCAAGCCTGGGACACTGACCCCATCCTCTTTGAGGTTTCACATACATGGGTGAGAGACAGCCCTCTTGGCCTGAGGAGATGTCTTTGGTCCAGACTCAACTTCCATGTTTCTTCCCTTGAAGACATTCTTCCTTCAGTCTGTCTGTTCTCTGCCCCTATGAGTCCAGACTGGCAGTGGCCCTGTTAATACAAATCTCTAAAAAGAACTTCTCAGTTTTTTATGTAGTTCATAGGCTTCCAAACTATCTACCAATAGAGTCTTCCAAAGATATTTCTTTCATAACTGCATTTCTAACCTCAGCTTCCCCTGAAATAGTTGACTGCTTACATGTTCAGTTAAACCCTCACATGGAGCAGTATTCTTTGGGGACTCATTTTCCAGAAGCTCAAAAATTTCCAAACCATCAATCTCTGGTTTCTTTGTGCCCAGGAGTTCAGTTCTCAGCATATCCCTTTCCTTTCACATTTTACTATAAGCTGAAAGAAGAAACCTGGCTGAACTTTCCACAGTTAACTTGAAAGTCTCCTCAGTTAATATCCAAGTTCATTACTTTTGAGTTCTGCCTGCCATCTAACATCAGAACCCAATTTTACGAAGTTTCAGTCACTTTCAAACAAGGATCTCCTTCCTTCCAGCTTCCAATAACACTTTCTTCATTGATGTTTAAGGCCTCACTGCAAGTATATTTTGCATCCATATTTCTACTGACATTCTCTTCAAAGGTATTTAAACTTGTTCTATCAAGCACCTCACAATTCTTCCAGCCTGTACCCATTACCTAACTTCAGTGTTGTTTCCACATTTTGGTATTTGCAATAGCAGAACCCACTCTCCTGCTACCAAAATCTGTTTCAGTTTCCAAGGCTGCACAAGCAAAAACCATGAAATGAGTCAGGTAAAAGAATGGGAATTTATTCACTCATGGGTTGAGGCTGGTACAAAGGCCAAAAATAAGGCATAATCAAGGTGATATTTTCTTTTAAAGACCATTGCATTCTGGGGCTTGCCGCTGAAAATTTTTGGTCCTTCATTTGTCACATGGCAAAACAAATGGAGTTATCTCCTGGTCTCTCCATTCTTATCCAGGTTTGATTGATGTTCAGCTTCTAGTTTGCTGTGGCTTTTCCTCATGTTATCTGTCTTTCATTCTTATTATAAAGGACTACAGTAACAGGATTAAGTTCCATCCTGATTGGGCTGGGTATTACACTCATCAAAAAGTTTGACTTACAATGCATTCACACATACAAGAATGGATTAAATTTGAGGACATGTTTTTCTGAGTTAATACATTTAACACTATATCCACCCATATAAATTTGTTAATTGGCTTTTCCATTTCTGTTAAAGTGGCTGTTGAAGTTTTGATTGGGATTGCATTGAATTGGTAAATTGCTTTGTGAAGAATTGACATCTTAACAATATTTAGTCTCCTTATCCATGAATATGGAATATCCTTCAATAAATTTAGGTCTTCTTTGAGTCCTTTAAGAAAAGTTTTGTAGTTTCCTTTGTAGTTTACACCCTTGGCTACAATTAATCCTAGATATTTCATTCTTTTTTTCTATTTCAAAATCTCCATTAATCTCTCCTTTGGCTTAAATCACCATAAGATCACCTATATGAAATAAGTTGGTGCTGGCTCTTAATCTTCAAAGACGCTTTCCTCAGTATCCCTGATTTTTTTTGAAGAGAAGCACTGTACTTCCAAACGTTCATCAACTATATAATATAATATTTTGTATCACCTTGATCCTTATCATCAAATTCTCTCCTGAAATTATGGAGAAGAAACAGATTTTCTGCTATTAGTCGCTTCTAAATCTACATGAAAATTGATTTAATTCTCATTAATTAATGAAAGTTTCATAAGAAAACATTTCACTTGATTATATATAAAACAAGTTATATTAAAGCAATTAAGTTTAATTATTAAATATTTAATCATCTCAGCACTGATTTTTACATTCCTACCTTATGTTTCTTCTAATACGATACAATCCAAGTGCACTAAAATAATAAAAATTTGTACAAACCTTATTGCAGCTGAATACAATAATACATCTCCTGTTTAGATGAATTAGTTGAACCTGCCAACACTGAATGGAAAAACCCCACCATGTTTTCATTGTGATGTTTCAAAAATGCCCATTCTTCAACTGGTACACATCCCTAGAGAGAAGTTAGTTATAGAGAATCATTCAATGCAAAATACAGGTGATGTACTATAAGAAAAATTTTATTAAGAATTTTGAATTCATAAGTTTTCTAATCAATACTCTTTTGTGTTTTAACTTATAATTGTGAATGACTAACTTGCCCTTTTTCCTTTGGAATGTTATAATGTTGTCATGCAGGCAACCCCATCATCCATTACCCCCCAACAAAAATGTTTAGAAGGAGCAAGTCACCAAACGTGATGTTTACACATCCTGTTTGTATACTCTGTAAAACTAAAAGCTAAAAACCTTTATGGTCCTGTTCAGTGTACCGTAAATAGAATAGAACAAAGACCCCTTGAGACACTGTGTCTCTCCTGTGGAGGGCTGGCCACACCCTGCCAGATGGATTCGATACTTTTGAAGAGGTCATTCCACATGAGTTGCAAGACTCACTGTAGTTCTGAGGTTCAGAACCCCTTAAAAGGGATGGTCCCCATGTTGCCAATTGGAGCCTCACGCAGGAGGTGACACCTTGCTTGGGACCATTTTTCCAATTAGGACTCTGATCTGCCACAAAGGGGCCCCTGGCCACATGAGAGTTCAGATGTTGAGTTGTCCCCCAATTTGATGAGTGGCTGTACATACTTTCATTTTTTCCTATGTCTTTAATTAATTACTCTTACTTTTTGTGATTGCTCAATTGTTATAATCACTTAATATAACATGAAATTCATTTGATTAAATAAAACTGCCTTTGCGTAGCATTTAGAGATTTTGTCTCTTCCTAGCAAAATATTTAATAAAACTGCCTCTGCATAGCACTTAGAATTTCTACCGCTTCCTTTGCAGAACAACATGTAAAGGTGGGTTTTACAAAACTCTAATATAACATAAGGAAAGGTGTACTATAAATATTTAATAATAAAATCAGGATATTACTTAAATACAGTGTGAGAAAATTTATGTGAACACATAAGAATGCATGTAAATAAGTATTATATACACACAGGACAGTAACTGGAGGAAAATATATCTAAAAATTAACAACATTTATGAAGGAGTTTCAAATTCTTCTTTGAATTTTGTTGTATTCTAATTTTTGTGTAATAAACAATGTTTACTGTTATGATAGTTTCACACTTTTATATATAAAAATGTTTCATTGTAAAAAATGTGCTATTATTTCTCTTGTTAACTTTCTGGGCTGTCAGCCACAGATTAATTATTTCTCTAGAAAAACCTTCTCTTTTACTAGTCATAAATTAGATTACAACGGAATACCAAAAATGCTGCTTAAACTTATGTTCCTTATAAGGGGAGGGCAAATCTCATATGAATGCATTAGTCCTTATACTTTTATCCTTGGACTCATGCCAGGTAAAGTTCCTTGGAAATTGGTCCCAGAGATGAACAAATGTTATATTATTAACAGTCCTCAGTGTAAAAGGTGCCATGGGAGTTTGAGGGCGAAAGGCAAGAGACAGTCTGTTCTACTTGTAATTACAATATTTCACTGGTGTACTCATAAGACATAACTTTCAGGTGAATTTTCTACTTGATCAGGACCTGAAAAAAAAGTTTAAGTTGATTTATTTTACTACAGAACAAAACATAAATGTATGGACAAACAAATAAGTATAAGTTATTTCAAAGGAAACGAATATTTAACAGAAAATCCAGGCTACTTAACTGGTTTACATATTTTATCTGTGAGAAAAAGTTGAAGTTGACAAATTTCTAGACAGATAAATCTGTAAGAATTTTTTCAGCATATTTAGCTCTTGTTAACTATTAGTCTCAAAGTTAGAGAGTTTCAGTTTATCTAAAAAAAAATGGGCTGTTATTAAACAAGTATTATTAAACTGTACTTAATTATTGCCAGAAATTCTAGAAATGGAAATATAGAGTTCATGGAACCAGATTCATCAATGTACATATACTGAAAATATAAATTTTGGATGAAATTTGATTTTAATAGTCACATAAAAATATCTTCTGAAAATTAATAGCAATGTGTAGTTTAAAATATTAATTTGTACCAGTAAAGTAAGCTCAAGTTTTAATTTCTGATCTTTCACTTCCATTAAATAATATTTGATACAAAAGAAAGTAAATGATGCATTAAAACACTATATCATTGTTTACTACATATCTAGCATTTTTTTTCTGTTTTTCTGAAACAAAACCTTTTGAAGGAATTCTTTTTTTTTCTGATATTGTATTTGTATACTTCTGTGTATTATGTTAATAAAGGGAAGTATTTAAAATAATGTCAAATTCAGTTTAAATATGCAATATATTTTAGTTTCTTTTATATAATATCCAAATGATTTGTATTCTAATATGTATTTGGCAGTAAAGAATTTTTCAGTTATATATTGCAAACTACTCTTTACTATAAATTTATTAGATTATTTAAAAAAATATTGTTTAAACTTTTAAAAAGATCATTACTATAAACAAAAAGTCATTCATGTCAAGTTACACCATTGATTTCTCAACAGTTTACAAATGTTGAATGCTATGGGAAGCAGGAATAAAACAAATGTGCATGGCTTTATCCTTATGGGATTGACAGACTCTGAAGTGATTTGGCAGATCATCTGTATACTGTTTCTCTTGCTATACTTGATTACCCTCTTGGGGAATGCAAGGATGATACTTATAAGTCACCTGGGTCTCAACATGTATTTTTACCTCAGTCACTTGTTATTCCTTGACCTCAACAGTCATCACACCTAAGCCATAAAGAACTTAATAACTACTACCAAGTATATTTCATTCATGATCTATCTCACCCAGATGTATGTTTAGTATTTTTTTTTTTCTTCTTGAGTGTCACTGAAATTTTCCTTTTCTCTTCAATGGCCTATGACTGCTCTGTAGCTATCTGCAATCTCCATCACAACTCAATTGTTATGTCCATTTGACTTTGCTATGCCTTCATCACTAGGTCTTATGCTTTACTGAAGCATTTATCAATGTTCTTTATATGAATGGTTTGCATTTCTGCAGGTCCAATGTAATCCATCACTTTTTCTCTGACTTAACAGCAATTTTAGCCCTGTTCTGCTAAAATGACAATCATCACACTGAAATCATGATATTCTTCTTGTTGGCTCAAACATAATGGTTTCTCTTATCACAATCTCTGTGTCCTATATGCCTTTTCTGTCTACTATTCTGAAAATTAATTTCATTTCAGGAAAGCACAAAGCCTTATCTCCTTGCACTTATCACCTTTTGGGAGTCACCATTTTTTACAGCACTGCTATTTATATAAGGTCAAAGAAATCTTACTCTATGGGAAAGGATCAAGTGGCCTCTGTGTTTTATGGTGTGGTGATCCTTATGCTGAACCCACTCATTTATAGTCTTAGAAACAAAGAAACAAATGCTTTCATTCAGGTCATGCAGGAGAGAAAGAGTTCTAAGCAATTGAAAGGTCTGTGGTGTAGAACATCTTTTCTTTTCTTTCCTTTTCCATTGGGTATGTACTTGCTGTCTTTCTAAATACAGTAGCATCCTTTAATAGTTTGTATTTCTGCTGAGCCATACTCTATTTGACCACTCATCATGTAAAACTCTTCCAAGATTATGTTTTCAGAAATCTACATAGCAATTGGAAGCCATGGAATATGTTTAAAACCTGTGGTTTTAATATATTTGTTTTTTAGGTAAGTAATGTGACCCAAAATGTGATGTTACCTTTCAAAATGTATCATAGAATTCCCAATGCATGTACAAAAATTTCAGTGAATTTTATTATAGAGAACACTTTTAGCTTTCATTTGATCTATTCTGTAGAGATAAAATAACAAACTGTTTTATAGACTACTGCTTTGGACTGGACTATACATGGTTTAGACTGTAGATCTGTCAGATGTTTAGTTGTCTATTCCTTAGTAAATCACTATAACTTTAAATCTGTTTCCTCAAATGTACAAAAATACTAATTTTAAAATAATAAAGTTATTATAAAGATTAAAGCAGAAGATAAATCGTAAAAAAAAAATTTAATTTAGTACCAGTAAAGTTTGGCCACATTGTTCAGAATACTTACATTCTTTTAAACTTTTGAATATATAATAGCTTTTGTTTTGAAAATGTTTACTGGTGTTTTATAAATGCTAATTTATAAACAAACAGCAAAAATTAAAAATATCACTTCAATATCTGTTCTTAAAGAAAAATAAAACTTGTGATAGAATTGAGTTATACAAATAACTGTATGTGAGGGAGCTGATATGGCTCAGTGGTTGCCTGTTGGCTTCCCACATACGAGGTCCTGGGTTCAATCTTTGGCCCTGATACCTAAAAAAAAAAAAAAGTGGATGTGAACATTGAAGAAAATATGGAAAATATTTTGAATGTTCATTATTTTCCTCTACATCTTGAATTTACATGAGTATTTTAACCTATCATATATAATATCCATATAAATGACTATATTATGTCTTAATTTTGCTCTAAACTCAATGTTGTCTTGAATCTGTATTTATTGTAATCTGTAGTAGGTTGGCATTGTTTATGAACTCCAAAAATAGTTATTGGATTATGTTTGTACAATGGTCTGTTAGAGGTATTACTTTTAATTGATTAAATTATGATTAGGTCTTTGATTGGGCCACATTGGTAGGGCATTGAGTCCCCACCACTTTGGGTATGGAGACTCACAGAGAAAAGACATGGCAAAGGACAGAGATGGGAGTTTTCAATGCTGGAGCCCTGTGAAGGAAGCACACAGAAGAGCAGAGCATCTGAGACCAGGGAGAATCAAGCCCTGGGAAGAGAGACAGAGCCATTGCCTGACAGTCTACAGCTGGCCTTGTGGAGACAGCAGGGCAGCTCAGCAGGGAGAGGAACAAGACCCAGGAAGAGAGGAACTCAGGAAGCTGGAACTCTTGGCAGACATCGGCAACCATCTTGCTCAAACACGTGGCAACAGAGTTTGATGAGGGAAGTAACTTATGCTTTATGGCCTGGTTACTGTAAGCTTCTGCCCCCAATAAATACCCTTTATAAAAGCCAATAGATTTCTGGTATTTTGTATCAGTACCCCTTTGATGATTAGTATACAATCCTTCTTTATTAGGTTTGCAATTAGAGATATTTTTGTTAAGCATTTATTTTTAATAGTATAATTTCTGACTAATACCTTATCTTGTACATGTACTGAGTCTTTTCTTATATTTAAGCTCTTTAATTTTTCTGGTCTTTAGTTAGGCTGGCCTTGTTTTCATAAATGTATAATTCTATGATTTTGGAAAAAAATCCTGTTTATGTGTTGGCAATGGTGGTCAACCAATCCTCAAATTTTTCAGACCACAATAAGTTCAGGAAATGCTTACATTTCAATTAAATTCTGTTTACCATATGCTTTTACAAGATATACTTGAAAACATTAATGATGTTATTAAAAGAATGTAATATAAATTTTGGGAAATGTGGAAACACTAGACTATTTGCATTGTCCTTCTCTTTTCCTTTTTTATATCAGTGCATATCATATTTACATAAGATTGAAATAGCTTAAGACAAAATCCTTTTTTTTTTCATTTTGTGGTGTGATGAATTCTGTGTATTACAGAAGTTGAAATACTTAAATAATGATAATGAAAATAAGACTGGAATGGAGCATAACAAAACATGAACAATATTTTTATTTACAAATGAACAGTGTTATTTAATAATGGTAAAAAAAAAATGAGTATATTTACTCAGACCCTACTGTATGTCAGACAATATTTAAAGGGCTTTAGATACATAATTAACGGTTTATCTCCACAAGATAACTCTAAGGTATATACTTGCAATAACTACCATATAATCTCAGGTAATGGAAAGCAATCTTCCTACTTGTTCAGGCAAAGACTTAAGAGTCATCCTGAAATTTTATGCATGTCACACACTCAAATTGAGTCCTTCAGCAAATCAAATTGATTCCATATATGGAAAATATTTGGAGTGTGACTATTTTTCAACATCTCCTCTGCTACGACACTGATCCAAAGAGCCATAATCTGTTTTTTTAAACCATTTTTTATTAAGGAAGTTGTAGTAATCATGTATAAAATTTCGGATTCCCCTAAACCACGCCACAACCAATACCTTGCATTTGTGTGAAACATTTGTTACAATTGATGATAGCATATTTTTATAATTGTACTATTAATTAAAGTCAATAGTTTAACATAGGGGTCACTGTGTGTGGTATAACTCCATGGGTTTTTAAAATAAAATTTTTATTCTGTTACCATATGTACAATCTAACAATTCCCTTTTTAATCATGTTCAGATATATATTTCACTGTTAATTGTGAGTACAATATTGTGCTTCCATCACCACTACCCATTACCAAAACATTTCCGTCATTCCAAACAGAGACCCTGTACATTTTAAGCATTCCCATTCCCTATCCTTGTACCATTCCCTGGTAAACTATGTTCTAGGACTTGACTCTGTGAGTTTGCTGATTCATCACTCAGCATAATTTCTTAAGGTTCACCCATGTAGCTGCATGAATGAGGACTTCATTCCTTTTTACAGGCAAATAATAATCCATTTACTGTATATACTACATTTTGTTTACCTATTTATTGGTTAGTGGACACACTTGGGTTACTTTATTCACAATAGCCCAAAAATCGAAGCATCTCAGTCTTTAAATTTTTGCTCAGCCTTCTAGATTGGCCCATGTTTTCTGCCTAATACCCTTTGAATCTAATCTCAACGTAGGGGCAACAGTGTTACTCTTAAAAAGTAAGTTGGATCGTGTCTTTTACTTCACAAAACCTATACAACTTTCCATCACAGTAAGAGTAAAAATCAAAACTTTTACAAAAGCCTCCAGATCTAAAATGATATTGATGAAATCATGATGTATTATTGTATTTTTATTTATGCTCATTTAGGAGCAGCCACACTGACCTGATGCTTTCCTAAGCACATTAATCTTGCTGGTACCAGGCCATTCTCCATATGGTCTTCTTTCTGAAATTCCCTTCCCACAGTGAACTGTATGGATCTTTGCTCAATCTCCTCATGATCAGACCATGCTTTACCACTTTAGTTAAAATTGCATCTGCCCCATCACTCATCCATGCTGCATTTGATTTCCATGGCAGTTACCCCATCTAACATTCTATATATTTTGCTTATGCCTTTTGTGTCTTCTCTATTTTACTTCACTATGAAAGCTCTTTGAGCACAGGATTTTTACCTGTTTTGTTCAATGCTGGATGCCCAGCACCTACAACAATGTCTCAGTAAATGAAAGGATGCATTCTATAGGTGATGAAACTAGGGAACCAAAAGATTACTTAACGTGTTCATGGTCAGGCAAAAGGTTAGATAAGCTCACATTTGAACTGTCTGACTTTAGAGCTCACATTCTTTATTACCACTCTAAGATATAACTGTTTTTCTAAAAATGTATACTACTATTACTTGAGGTGAAATTTTTATATTGTTTAATTAACAAAAGTAACAGGGGTAATTGAGAAGTTTCTATTACTGGAAGGCATTTTATAGATATCCTGAGAAAAGACAGTGTGATTTTGGCAATACTGCTTAAATTTTGTCAACCATACATTTAGAGTTCTATTTAAAGAATGAAAGGACTCTGTGAAGAAAAGAATGATTTATCAGGTGATTTGATTGAACTGTGGAGAGAACCTGTATTAGTCAGGTTCAGGTTTGTATCAATAACATTGATTTGTTATATTTAAAAAAAAATAAAAAAGGGATTCAGGAACAGACCGGCTAACACAGGGTAAAGTATTGTCCTTGGATGTAACAGTGCTGACTTTAGCTGACTAGGTATGGTGAGTGTTCTTTTCCAATAGGTAACCCTGGGATTCAAGTTTCTTCTATGTTGTTGCTCTAATATGTCCCAAGATATTGTCCTCTTTGGCATAGTTGAACACGTTTCATATAGCACTCTGTCCATCTTCCAGTCTGGGGGAAAAGGGAAGTTTTCACATTGGGAAAATAAATACTTTTTTTTCTTTTATGAGGAAGGTTTTTAAGGAAAAAATCAATTTCTTGGTTATAAGGCAGCTCAGGTTATCCATTTTTCTGGTGTAAACATCTTTAAGGAATTGTACATGTCACTTTAATTATGAGATTTAATTGCAAAAAAATGTATACATCATATTATTACTATCCTTTTTTAATTTATTTTTTATTATTTCTAAAACATACTTAGATTACATAAAATGTTACATAAGAAAATGTAAGGGATTCCCAAATGCCCTATTCCCCACACCTCCCACTTTTCCCCACATTAATAACTTATTTCATTAGTGTGGTACATTCATTGCAATTGATGAACACATTTTGGAGCACTGCTGCTAAGCTTGGATTATAGTTTACATTGTAGTTTACACTCTCTCCCACTCAATTCTGTAGGTTATGGCAAGATATATAATGGCCTATATCTGTCATTGGAAAGTCATTCAGGACTAAAATGTCCCAAAAATGTCCTCATATTGCACCTCTTTTTCCTTTTCCTGCCTTCAGCACCTTCCAGTGGGCACTGTCTCCACATTGATGATATAATTTCTTCCATTGCTAGAATCACAAGTTTATAGCAGAATACCAGTAATTCCACTCTAGTCCATATTTTATTCCCCAATCTTGAGGATTCTGGGATGGTGATGCCCACTCCACCTCTAACTGAGATGGAGTTTCAAACCCATATGGCTGATGGATGGGACTCTCTTGCTTGCAGTTGTGGACTCTCTCAGTTCCTTTTATGATGGTTGTCCATCCTCACTTCCTCGTTAGTTGTCCTGGGTGAGTCCAATGAACTGGAGAACAGGCGTTGCAACTCTGCTGAGGCTCAGGGCCCAGCTGGCACATGGATAGCCCAAAGATTCAAGTCT
>JAQZBX010015043.1:0-28212 GCA_029593785.1 Cabassous unicinctus
TCTTTGGACAGCCAACTTCTCCCAGAAACTCATCAAGGACCTTCACTGGATTTTCATCGGAGCCCCTGGTTTGCAGCCTGCCTTTGGAACCTGGACTTGTGCATCCCCACAGTCATGTGAGAGACTCTTATAAAATCTCATATTATTGACAGATATCTCCAGTTGATTCTGTTTCCCTAGAGAACTCTGACTAATACACCCACAAATAACATCTTACTTAATGGTGAAAGACTGAAAGTCTTCCCTTTGAGATAAAAAAAGAAGACAAGGATGCCCACTGTCACCACTGTTATTCAGCATTGTACTGGAAGTTCTTGCCAGAGCAATTAGTCAAGAAAAAGAAATAAAAGCCATCCAAACTGGAAAGGAAGAAGTAAAACTATTTGCAGATGATATAATTCTATATACAGAAACCCAAGAAAAGTCCACAAAAAGCTTCTAGAGTTAATAAATGAATTCAGAAAGGTGGTGGGGTACAAAATCAACCCCCCTAAATCAGCAGTGTTTCTGTATACATACAACGAACAAATAAAAGATGAAATCAAGAAAAAATCAATTCACAATAGCAACTAAAAAGAGTCAAATATGTAGGAATAAATCTATCAAATGTTTTAGTTTGCGAAAAGCTACTGGGAACAATATACCAGAAATGGGTTTACTTTTATAACAATAATTTTTTATGTTAAAAGCTTACAGTTCTGAGGCTGTGAAAGTGTCCAAATCAAGGCATTCCAGAGATGGTTTCTCTCCAAGCTGCAGCTGTTGGCTCTCAGACACATGACACCATATGCTCCCCTCTCCTCTGGGCCTCATTGCTTTCAGCTTCTGGGTTCCTCTGTCTGTGGCTTTTCTGTCTCCTGGCTCCATAGATTTCAACTTATGGAGGACTCTTTCTGTCTCTGCCACTTTTTTCTGTGTCTTCAGCTTTTTATTCCCCTGTTTATGAAGTACTCAAGTAAGAGGATTAAGACCCACACTGGATCATGCCCTACAGAAGTGATCTAATCAAAAAGAAGGTCCCTTAACTGAATATAATAAAAAATTCCCAACAACAATAGGTTTACATGCACAGGAATTGATTAACTTTAAGAACAGGATTTTCCGGGATCTACCCAGCTTAAAACTGTCACACGAAAGATGTAAAGGATTTGTACATATTAAACCACAAACATTATTAAAAGAAATTAAAGAAAACCTAAATAAATAGAACAATATTTCATGATCATGGATTGGAAGACTAAATTTCATTAAGATGTCAATACTACTCAAAGTAATTTATGGATTCAATGCAATCCCAATCAAAATTCCAACAACCTTCTTTGAAGAAATGGAGAAGCCAATCACCAAATTTATTTGGAAGGGTAAGGGATCCCAAATAGCTAAAGTCATCCTGAAAAAGAAGAATGAAGTTGGAGGACTTACAAAGCCACAGGAATCAAAAAAGCATAGTACTGGCACAAGAATATACATAAAGACCAATGGAATAGAATTGAGAGCTTGCAAATCAACCTTCTCACATGTATGGACAACTTATTTTTTATAAGGTGGCAAAGGCCACTCAATTGGGAAAGAATAGTCTATCTTCAACAAATGGCGCTAGGAAAACTGGACCTCCACTTGCAAAAGAAGAAGGAGAAGAAGAAGAAGGAATACCTCTACCTCACAGCATATACAAAAATCAACTCAAAATGGATCAAAGACCTTAATAAAAGAGCTCTTACTATCAAACTTCTAGAAAAAAAATTAGGGAAACATCTTCAGGACCTTGTGTTAGGCAATGTTTCTTTTTTTTTTTATTTTTTAAAGATACTTAGATTACATAAATGATACATAAAAATTGTAGGGGACTCCCATATGCCCCACTCCCTACCCCTCTCACACTATCCCACATTAACAACATCCTTCATTAGTGTGGTTACATTTGTTACAATTGATGAACACATATTGGAGCAGTGCCACTAAGTGTGGATGATAGTTTACATTATAGCTTAAACTCTCTCCCACACAATTTTGTAAGTTATGACAAGATGTATAATGGCCTGTACCTGTCATTGCAACGTCATTCAGGACAATTCCAATGTCTTGAAAATGCCCCCATATTACACTTATTTTTCCCCTCTCCCTCCCTTCAAAACCTCTGGTGGCCACTGCCTCCAAACCAATGATAAAAGTTTTTCCATTGCTAGAATAACTATAAGTCTGTAGTAAAATAACAGTAAGTCTACTTTAGTCCATCATTCATTCCCCTGAGGATTCTGGGATGGTGATGTCCACTCCACCTCTAATTGATAAGGGGCTTAGATACCATGAGGCAGATGGATGGGACTGTGTTGCTTGCAGTTGTAGACTCTCTCTGTTCCTTGGGATGGTCGTTGTCCATCATCACTTCCTTGTTAGTTGTCCTGGGTGAGTCCAGTGAACTGGAGAGTATGTGTTGCAACTCTGTTGAGTTTCAAGGCCCAGCTGGCACGTGGACAGCCCAAAGGTTTAAGTCTCTTGGACATAAACCTATCAACTCTAGTACTAACTATAGGTTCAAATAGAAAGAGCAGAACAGCCATGTATAGGGAAAACACAACTGAGTCCAACTCTGTCACACTGGGGAGCATAAATTTCAAAATAGAGCCCACTGACAGGGCACCAAACTCCTGAGTTGTCAGCCCTGCCTATAGTGTCTGGATGTCTCCAGAGCCCCCAGGAGCCCTGCTATTTGAGGCAATATTTACTGTGGCAGTCAATGAGATCCTGCTGAGACATACATAAATGTAACCTCAGGAATGACCTTCTGTCTCACTTTGAAGTCTCTTAGCTATATAAACTCATTTGTTTTTAGCCTTTCCTCCTTTTTGTCAAGGTCTTTTTCCAGTTGCATAGCTAGTTGGTGCTTGGTAGTAATCCCTTGGTGCCAGGGAGGCTCATCTCCAGGAGTCATGTCCCACACTGGGGGAAGGTAATGCATTTATATGCTGAGTTTGGCTTAGAGAGAGACCACATTTGAGCAAAAAGGAGGCTCTCAGGAGGTAACTCTTAGGCAACCTATAATATTAGGCTAAGTTTCAATTTCAAAAGAAAATGTTCATAAGTATTCCCAAAGCACAAACAACAGAAGAAAAAAGTAGATAAATGGGACCTCATCAAAATAAAAATCTTTTGTTACTCAAAAGTAACTTTTGTTACTATCATGATAGTAAAATGATAACCTAAACAATGGGAGAAAATAGTTGGAATTCTTATGTCCAATAAAGGATTAATATCCAGAATATATAAAGGAATCCTTCAACTTAACAACAAAAACAGAAACAATGCAATTAAAAAATCAGAAAAAGACTTGAACAGACATCTCTCCAAAGAATATGTACAAGTAGTCAAAAAGCACATGAATAGATGCTCTTTAGCCATCAGAGAAATGCAAATCAAAACCACAATGAGATACCATTTCACATCCATTGGAATGGCTGCTATTAAAACTACAGAAAATAACAAGTTTTGGAGAGGATGCAGAGAAATAGTGTAGTCAGTCAAAGGGGTGTTGATGCAAAATACCAGAAATCTGTTGGCTTTTGTAAAGGGTATTTATTTGGGGTAGAAGCTTACAGTTACCAGGCCATAAAGCAAAAGTTACTTACCTCACCAAAGTCTATTGCCATGTGTTGGCGCAAGATGGCTGCCAACATCTGCAAGGGTTCAGGTTTCCTGGGTTCCTCTCTTCCCAGGGCTCATTTCATTCTGGGCTCAGCACCTCTGTTTTCTCCACAAGGTCACCTGTAGACTATGAGGCTCTCTAAGCTTCACCTCTCTCCACAAGGCCAGCTATAGACTATCAGGTGACTTGCTCTCTTTCTCTCCCCCTGGGGCTTGATTCTCTCTTTGCTCATGACCAAGCTCCTCTGTGTGCCTACTTCCCAGGGCTCCAGCTCAAAACTCCAACCTCCCTTCTCTGTGGTGCAGTTTCTCTGTGAGTCTACACATCCTACTGACATGGCCCAATCAAAGCTTTAGTCATTATTTAATCAAGTAAAAGTTTACAAACATAATCCAATATGTTTACCAACATAACCCAATATTTCTTTTTGGAATTCATCAATAATATCAAACTGCTACAAATAAGAATACTTGTTCATTGATGGTGGCAATGTAAAATGGTGGAGCCACTATGGAAAACAGTTTGGCAGTTCCTCAGAAAGCTAAGTATAGAACTATCATATGATCTGGAAGTCCCACTACTAGGTATATACCCAAAAGATTGAAAGCAGGGACTCAAACAGCTATTTGCACACCAGTGTTCATTATGTTATTATTCACAGTTGCCAAAAGATGGAAGCATCCTAAACAAAGTGTGGTATATACATACAATGGAATATTATTCAGCTGTAAAAAAGAATGAAGTTCTGATACATGCAACAACATGGATGAACCTTGAAGATATCAGGTTGAATGAAATAAGCCAGATACACAAAAGGACAGATATTGTATGAGCTCACTGGTTTGAAATAATTAGAATAAGCAAACTCATAGAGACAGAATCTAGAATATAAATTACCAGGGATAGGGTGGGGATAGGGAATGGGAAGCTAAGGCTTAAAATGTATGAGGTTCCTATTTTAAATGATGGAAATGTTTTGGAAATGGATGGTGGGGAATGTAGCACAACATTATGAATGCAATTAATAGCACTGAAATAATTTATCTGAATATGATTTAAAAAGGGAAAAGTTAGATTGGATATATGGTAAGAGAATAAAAATATTTTTTAAAATCTATGGAACTACAGTATATAGTGAACCCTAAGTTAAACCATGGACTCATGAATTGTAACAAATATTCCACACCAATGCATGGTTTTCATGTTGGGGTGGTATATGGCAATCCTGTATTTTATGCAGGATTGTTCTGTAAATCCACATCTTTTCTAATAATAAAAAAAAAAAGACAGATACTTGCATAGTGTTGGACATATATACTCAGAGAATATCAATAAAAATATAACTGGTAGCTATCTTCAAGTGGTGGTAGTTGAGATTATTTTTATGTAAAGTTTCATTCTTCAGTTTAACTTGCAAAAAACAAAAGTTTGTACAGTTATCATTTGATGAATAAATTTCCAGGGTTTTTACTATGCTTATGTATAAATGCGTATGTTTCTGTGTGTGATGATTTGGAGCTATGTACCCCAGAAAAACATATTCTTAAACTTAATCCATTTCTGTGAGTGTGAACCCATTGTAAATAAGACTTTTTGATTATGTTACTTCACTTAAAGTATGGCCAGACTGAATCATGATGGGTTTTAATCCTATTACTGAAGGCTTTATAAGAAATGCCACAGAGATAAAGCCATAAAGTGCAGCCAGAACCTGTAAGTCAATGGTATGTGGAAGAGAAAGAGTATGCCACCATGAGCATTGCCATGAGACAGAATAGCCAAGAACCAAGGATCACTGACAGCCAGTCCCAGAACCACCAGTCTTGTGTGAGAAAGAATTTCCTTGATGATGTATTAATTTCACACTTCTCTTAGCCTTGAAACCATTATCCAGTAAATTTCCATTGTTTACACCAACCCACTGAATGGTATTTGCTTTGGCAGCCAAGAAACTAAAACAGTATATATATATCCATACACACACATATATATACATTCACATAGACATACAAAAATATAGCTATAAGACTGGATAGGATGAATTTTTCCTCCCAATGTCTTGAAAATCTACTGCACTTTATTGACTGACCTACATGAACAGCATTAGAAACCAACAGAATATATGCATGCATATATTGTGTAAATACAGATATGTAAATATTCTAAGATTTATTATAGGAATTGGCTTATGCTATTGAGGGGATTGGCATATGTCAGAATGCCATAGGGCAGATTGTAAGTTGGAACTCAGATGAAAATTTTTTATGAACTCCCCAGGAGAAGCTGGCTGGCTAAAATGGAGAGAGATTCTTTCTGACAGCTGAAATCCTCAGTTCCCCCTTTAGATAAGGAGGCTCTTCTCATTGCTGAAGGCAATCTCCTTTGTTGATCATATATGTAATTAGCCATAGATGCAATCAACTGACTATTTAAATCCATGAAATACCCTTATAGTAACAATCAGGTCAGTGCTTGCTTGATCAAATAATTAGACATCATGACCTAGCCAAGTTGACACATGAACTTAACCATCACAGGCCACCCCATGTCAACTTGGCACTCATACAAATCTCCTTAAACCTTACTTAATCTCTATATAAAAAGAAGAACTGAAACTTTTGTCTAACATAATTCAACTATCCTACATACAACTGGAAATTAATTAAACATTTCCCCAGAAGAGGATACACGTACTTGGGTAATATTCAACCTTAAACTTCCTAACCTTTAACTGAAATACTATGATATAAAGTTAGCACATTTTATATGATAAAGGAATAAGATAGGGAAGAAAACAAAGATAATTGCTTCATGTATACATACAAACATATTAACAAAACAAGTAAGAAATACTCATAACCATTATAGTCCACATTTATGCAATTGGGCATGTGGATGTGGCTCATATGTATTACTATCTTCTTATACTACCCATTCCATATTCCCTTCATCAGCAAGCACCTCACCTAGTGTTGGTTCTGTGCCTGGTGAGCTGATCTAAACCTTCATTTCTGAAGGCCATTAGTAGTCCTGCCTGGAATGAGTTGTTGCAGTTTTCAACTGACATTAATCACAAGGCATGGTAGTACTAAGAGATGCCTGAGGGGATCTCCTGTATTCCAGGCAAACTTTTCTTTACCTCCAATGTGTTATTGCAGACCTACTTCCCCTTGATAATCAGGAACAATCGTCCAGCCAGTACAGTAATTCCCTTCTTTGCCTGCTGATTCAGAGACATGAGGAGTCCAAAGTCACTGGGTGGTAGTCTTAACTTCCAGTTTAATGGAATCATTGTTGTGTTTCTTGGTGGAAGGACCCCTCCTTTTAGAATGAAAACCTGTAGACCAGCAGACCTTAAAATTGTGGGAACAGGAGGCAAATTTTTTTCTAGTGGATCATTAGAGGTAAAAGTGAATTGTACCACTTTTATTTCCACCCTCAATTTGTGTAGTCATGAATGAAATTGTCACCAATTTTCTAATCATGTTCCTTCCAAGTCACTGACCATCCAACCAAACCATTGGCCACAGTTAATGAAATGGACAAATTTCTAGAAACAAACAAGCAGCCTACATTGACAAAACAAGAAACTGATGAACTCAACAGACCAATCACAAGTAATGAGATTAAATTAGTCATCAGAAACCTCCCAACTAAGAGCTCAGGACCAGATGGCTTCACAGGTAAATTCTACTAAACATTCTGGAAAGAACTAACACCAATCCTGCTTAAAATCTTCCAAACAATAGAAGTAGAGGGAACATTGCCTAACTCAGACTATGATGCCAACATCACCCTAATACCAAAGCCAAATAAAGACACCACAAGAAAGGAAAACTACAGACCAATCTCTCTGATGAACCTGGATGCTAAAATTCTCAACAAAGTACTTGCTAATCATATTCAAGAGCACATCAAATGAAATATACATGACGACCAAGTGGATTTCATCCCTGGTATGCAAGGATGGTTCAACATAAGAAAATCAATCAATGTAATACAGCACATTAACAGACCAAAAGAAAAAATCACATGATCATCTCTATTGATGCAGAAAAAGCATTTGACAAAATACAACACTTTTCCTTATAAAAACACTTCAAAAGATAGGAATAGAAGGAAACTTCCTCAACATGATAAAAACCCCACAGCTAATATCATATTCAATGAGGAAATGCTAAATACTTTCCCTCAGACCTGGAACAAGGCAAGGATGCCCACTGTCACTGCTCTTATACAACATTGTGTTAGAAGTACTTGCCTGAGCACTTAGGCAAGTAAAAGATATAAAAGGCATCCAAACTGGAAAGGAAGAAGTAAAAATTTCACTCTTTGCAGATTATATGATCCTATACATAGAAAGCCCTGAAAAATCAACAACAAAGCTTCTAGAGTTGATAAATGAGTTCAGTAAAGTGGCAGGATATAAGATCAATGTGTAAAAATCATAATCATTTCTGTACACCAATAAGGAGGAATCTGAGGAGGAAATCAAGAAAAAAAGTTCCATTT
Organism: Cabassous unicinctus; assembly: GCA_029593785.1. Classification (NCBI taxonomy): domain Eukaryota; kingdom Metazoa; phylum Chordata; class Mammalia; order Cingulata; family Chlamyphoridae; genus Cabassous; species Cabassous unicinctus. The sequence goes on from JAQZBX010015043.1 coordinate 8,156, forward strand.
ACAATAGCAACCAAAAGAATCAAATACCTAGGAATAAACTTAATTGAAGATGTAAGGACTTATATGCAGAAAACTACACAACATTGTTAAAGAAAATCAAAGAAGACCTAAATAAATGGAAGAATATTCCCTGTTCATGTTAAAAGACTAAAAATTATTAAGATGTCCATCCTATTCAAATTGATTTACAGATTGAACACAATTCCAATAAAAATTACAACAGCATTTTCTACTGAATTGGAAAAGCTAACTATGAAATTTATTTGGAAGGGTAAGGGACCCTGAATAGCCAAAGACATATTGAACAAGGAAAATGAAAATGGAGGAATCACACTACCTCATTTTAAAACATACTACAAAGCTACAGTGGTCAAAACTGCATGGTATTGGCACAAGGATAGACATACTAACCCATGGAACAAAATTGAGAGTTCTGATATAGATCCTCGTATATACAGTCAACTGATAATCAACAAGGTCACCAAGCCTGCTCAACTGGGAGAAAATGGCCTCTTCAACAAATGGTGCTTGGAGAACTAGATATCCATATCCAAAAGAATGAAAGAGGTCCACCATCTCACACCCTATACAAAAATTAACTCAAGATGGATCAAAGCTCTAAATACAAGATCCAAATCCATAAAGCTCCCAGAAGATAATGTAGGGAAGCATCTACAAGATCTGGTAGTAGGACATGATTTCATAAACTTTATACCCAAAGCATGAGCAATAGAAAAAAAAAAAAGATAAATGGGTCCTCCTCAAAATTAAAAACTTTTGCACTTCAAAGGAGTTTGTCAAGAAAGTGAAAAGGTAGCCTGCTCAATGGGAGAATATATTTGGTAACTAATTATCCAATAGGGGCCTAATATCCAGCATATACAAAGAAATCCTACATCTAGAAAATACATTTTGCCATTTAAAAAATGGGCAAGAGACTTGAAGACACTTCTCCAACAAAGAAATACAAATGGCTAAAAAGCACATGAAAAGATGCTCAACATCACTAGCTATCAGGGAAATGCAAATCAAAACTACAATGAGATATCATCTTACACCCATTAGACTGGTGGCTATTAAAAAAAAAAAACAGAGGACTACAAGTGTTGAAAAGGATGTGGAGGAAAGTGATCACTTATCCACTGCTGGTGGGAATGTAGAATGGTGCAACCATTGTGGAGGACAGTTTGGCAGTTCCTCAAGAAGCTAACTATAGAACTGCCATATGATCCAGCAATCCCACTGCTGGGTATATATCCAGAAGTATTGAAAGCAGGGACATGAACAGATATATGCACACCAATGTTCATAGCAGCATTATTCACCATTTCCAAAAGTTTGAAGCAACCCAAATGTCCATCAACAGATGAGTGGATAAGCACACTGTGGTATATAGATACGATGGAATATTACTCAGCTGTAAAAAGGAATGCAGTATTAACACACGGGATAACATGGATGAATCTTGACCTTATGATGAGTGAAGTAAGTCAGGCACTGAAGGACAAATATTGTAAGACCTCACTGATATGAATCAATCAAATGAGCAGACTCACAGAGCTAAAGTCTGGAAGATAGGTTTTCAGGAGACAGAAAGGGAGTAGAGGGTGGTGAGCTGATGCCCACAAGGGCAAAATCTATAAGGTGGAAAAGTGTGGTTGTACAGTGGATGGGCATGACAGTGGTGCAGTGACATGATTGGGTTCAGCAGTGCCAGATTATGAGTGGGAGTAGGGTGCGGGGGTTGTTTTGGACTATATGGGACTGGGGGAGGGTTGAGGGTAAGAGCAGATGAACTCTGATGATTTGCAGGCCTGTGGTTAAACCTGTAATTTTGGAAATGTTCTTTTGGCAAATACGGCAGGAGACGGTTACTGGTGTAGGATGTTGGGTGTGGGGGGAGGGTATACAGGGTAGGACGCACCTGGGGCAGGCTTCTATGGAATATGTAAGTGTTCATCTTGTCATAGTGTGTTATATCAGTGGGTGGAGATCCATACAATAATCAAGAAAATATTAAACTCCCAACCTGGGGAGTCCTGTTATGTACAATTAGAGGGTAAAGAATCCCTCGAGAACATAGGCAGTTCTCATAATAAAAGAAAACAGACCAACATGTCAAGACCTCAATATTATTGCATGTGATTTTCTGTATCCTGAAGCTTCTTTGAAGATAAAATGAAACAGCTATGACACTGGTCGAATATATGGAAGAAAATGTCACTGTACATATAAAACAACAGATCTTAAAGTGATAGACACAATGTCTAAATTTTTTAAATTTTTTAAATTATTTCAAATTGTTTTAATTTTTTGTATTTTATTTGGTTATTTTTTAAATTATTATTTCATTTTCTTATTAATTTTATTCAGTTATTTTGTTGGTTTAATTTTTGGAGGCATTTTGGATCACAGAAGGGTCACAGCAGTGGCAGGGGAGGATCACTGGTATGGGGTGTCAGTGATGTGGGGATGCATGGGAAGGAGTTCACCTGGGGCATGCCTCTAAGATAAACGAATATGTTCTAGTGTTCATGGGACATTGTCTCAGTGGGTGGAGATCCACACAATAACTGAAAGTATATTGAATTCCCATCCTGGGGAGTTCTGCTACTTTCTCTAATAGGGACAGCAATGCTAGTCCCTTGATTTTGATGGTTGTACTTATGAACATTTTCTTGTGAAATTGAAACTTAGCCTAGTATTATATACTGCCTAAGAGTAACCACCTGAAAGCCTCCTTGTTGCTCAAATGTGGCCTCTTTCTAAACCAGACCCAGCATATAAACGCACTAACTTCCCCCTAGCATGGGACATGACTCCTGGCGATGAGCCTCCCTGGCAATGAGGGATTATTACCAAGTACCAACTAGTAATGCATCTGGAAAAAGACCTTGACAAAAAGGGGGAAATGGTAAATACAAATGAGTTTTTATGGCTAAGAGATTTCAAAGTGAGTCGGGAGGTCATTCCAGAGGTTATGCTTATGCAAGTCTCAGAAGGATCTCATTGACTGCCAGAGTAAACAGTTCCTCAAATAGCGGGGCTCCTGAGAGCTCTAGAGATATCCAGAAACTATAAGGTGGGCAGCCAGCTCAGGAATTCAGCACCCTGTCAGTGGGCCTTACTTTGGAATTTATGCTCCCCAGCATAACAGAGTTAGACTCATTTATAGGTTCCCTACACATGGCTCTTCTGACCTTTTTATTTGAACACATAATTAGCACTATATTTGATAAATACACGTCCCAGAGTCTTAAATCTTTGGTCTGTCCATGTGCCAGTTGAGCCCTGAATTTCAGCAGAGATGCAACACCTACTCTCCAGTTCATTGGACTCACCCAGGACAAGCAACAAGGAGATGATGATGAACAACGCCCATCCCAAGGAACAGAGAGTACCTGCAACTGTGCGCAAAATAGCTCCATCCATCTGCCCCATGGGATCTAAGACCCCTCTCAATTAGAAGCAGAGTAGGCATCATCATCCCAAAAATCCTCAAGATTGGGGAATGAACAATGGAATAAAGTAGACTTATTATTCTATGATAGAGTTATTATTATTATATCAATGGAAGAACTCTTATCATTGATGTAAAGGCAGTGTCCACCAGAGGTTCTGAGGGATGGGAGAGGGAAGAATATGTGTAATATGGGGGCATTTTCAGGACATTGGATTTGTCCTGCATGACATTGCAGTGACAGATACAGGCCATTGTATATTTTGTTATAACTTACAAAATTGTGCAGAACAATGTATAAACTATAATGTAAACTGTAGTCCATGATTAGTAGAAATGCTTCAATATGGATTCATCACTTGTAACAAATGTACCACACTAATGGAGAATGTTGTTAATGCTTAATATGGGAAAGTGTGGGAGGGGGAGGGAGTGGGGCATATGGGAATCCCTTATATATTTTATGTAACATTTATGTAATCTAAAGCTTCTTTAAAAATAAAAAATAAAAATTAATTATTAAAGAAAAGGAAAGTGAATAAATAAATAAATAAAGTGTTCAGTCTCTACTAAGGCACTGTGGCAGTCATGGCAATCTGGACTTGTTACAGAGCTTCTTCTTGTTCCAATCCCCACTCAAAACTAACAACGTTTTGGGTCACTTAAATAGGCTGGAGTAGCACACCCAAAAGAAGAATATGTTGCATTTAAATTCAAAGAGGCCAACTAGGCATTGTTCCTCTTTTTGGGTTGTAGGAGGACCAGACTCAAGGGTTTATCCTTCACCTTAGAAGGAATATCTCAATATGCCCTATACCACTGGGTGCCTAGAAATTTCACTGAGGTGGAATGTCCCTGAATTTTTTGGTTTTATCTCCCACCCTCTAACACACAAACACCTTACCAATAATCTAGAATTGTTGCTTCCTCTTACTCACCAGGTCCACTCAGCATAATGTCATCAATATAATGAGCCAGTGTGTTGTCTTGTGGAAGGGAAAGGTGATCAAGCTGCCTTTCAACTTGATTATGCCATAAGACTGGGGAGTTGATTTACCCCTGAGGTAGAACAGTGAAGGTGTATTTCTGGCCTTATCAGCTGAAAGCAAACTGTTTCTGGTTGTCCTCACTAACAGGTCTCGAGAAAAAAGCATTTGCCAGATCAATAGGTGCATCACAGGCACCAGGGGATGTGTTCATTTGCTCAAGCAGTGATACCACATGGAACAACAGCTGCAGTTGGAGTCACTACCTGGTTAAGTTTACAATAATCCACTACCATTCTCCAAGATCCAGCTATTTTCTACATCCTTCAAGTCTTTGATGGTGCACTGATCTCTGCAATCCCTCCAGGAATCCAGTATTGCTTTTGATTTACTATTTTGCTAGGTAAAGTCAATTCTATTGTTTTTCACTTGAAGTTTCCTGCCATAATAGCCCTCACTGCAGAAGTCAAGGAACCAGTGTGGGGATTCTGCCAGTAGCTGATACGTCTCTTCCAATTATGCATTCCAGAATTGGGGAAATAACCACAGAATGGACTAGGGAACTCACTGGACCCACTACTGTGAGATGATCCTGAACTAAAACTCCATTGATCACCTGACCTCCCTAAGCCCCTAGTCTGACTAGTGGACCACAGTGACATTTTGCATCTCCTGGAATTAACATCAGTTCCAAGCCAGTGTCTAATAATCCCTAAAATGGCTGTTCATTTTCTTTTCTCCAATGCAATCACCCTGGTGAAAGGTCATAGGTCCCTCTGAGGAAAGCTAGAAGGAAGATTAACAGTATAAATTTGGGGCAGTGTAGCAAGGTCCTCCCCAAAAGAAACCAGGGCTTCCCTTCATTCAAGAGGCTCTGGGTCTGTAAACTATCTCAAGACTGGGAATTGATTAAGGGGCCATGTGATGATTAAGTTCATGTGTCAATTTGGCTAGATCATGATGCCCAGTTGGTCAAGCAAGCACTGGACTGATTGTTACTGTGAGAATATTTCATGGATTTAAAACATCAATAAGTTGATTGCATCTGTCTGATTACATCTACAGTTCAACTAAGGCAATTGCCTTCTACAATGAAAGAAGTCTCATCCAATTATTTGAAGGCATCAAAAGGAAAACTGATGATTTCAGCAGTAAGAGGAAGAATTTCCATCTCTATTTTAGCCAGCCATTTTCTCCTGGGGAATTCATCAAAAACTTTTGTCAGAGTTCCCACCTTGCAGCCTGCTCTACAGAATTCAGACTGACTTATCCCCACAGTCACATGAGCCAATTCTTATAATAAATCTCATAATATTTACATAATATATATGTACATACATATGTATGTATGTGTGTATATGTGTGTGTGTGTATCAGTCAGTTCTGTTTCCTTGTAGAACCCTTACTAATACATATTTGGTAGTGAGAGACTGCATTAAGAGGAGTTACTGCCACTTGGGCCATATGATCCAGCAGATCCAATGACAAATAGAGATGCTGTCTGGAGTTCTTGGCAATCCCCTTCAAGAGAATCACAGTGCAGACCCTGAGAATTTTGGAGCAAAGCCATGCCATTCTCTCCAGATAATTGCTATCATTTTGAGAAATAGATTTTGGCCTTCTACTGGGCCTTAATAGAGATTGAACACTTTAACCATGGGCCACCAACTTATCATGAAACCTGAGCTGCCTATCATGAACTGGGTGTTGTCAGAACCACCAAGCCATACAGCTGGATGGGTGAGCACAGCAGCACTCCATCATAAAATGGAAACGGTATATACCAGATAGGGCACAAGTGGGTCCTGAAGCCACAAGTAAGTTACATGAGGAAGTGGCCCAAATGCCCATGGCCACTATTTCTGCCACATTACCTTCTTTTTCTCACCCCACAGCTATGGCCTTTGGAGGAGTTCCCTCTGATCATTTGACTGAGGAAAAGAAAACTCAGGCCTGGTTTACAGATGGTTGTGCACAATATACAGGTACCCCCCTAAAGTGAAAGCTGCAGAACTACAGCCCCTTTCTGGGATGTCCCTGAAGGACAGGGGTAAAGGGAAATCCTCTTAGTGGGAGAACTCCAAGCAGTTCACCTGGTTATTCATTTTGTTTGGAAGGAGAAATGGCTGAAGATGATTTTTTATTGATTCATGGGGTGTGACCAATGCTTTGGCTAGGTGGTCAAGGACTTGGAAGGAACATGACTGGAAAATTGGTGACAAAAGGTCTGGTGGAGACATTTATAGATAGACCTTTTTGAGTGGACAAAAAGCCTGAAGATATTTGTGTTCCATGTGAATACTCACCAGAGAGTGACTTCAGCAAAGGAGGATTTTAACAATCAAGGGGATAAGTTTACCTGTTTTGTGGATACCAGTTTGCATCTTTCCCCAGCCACTCCTTTTATTGTCTAATGGGCTTATGGAACAAAGTGGCCATTGTGGTAGGAATGGAAGATATGCATGGGCCCAGCAACCTGGACTTCCATTTATCAAAGCAGAACTGGCTATAGCCACTACTCAGTGTCCAGTCTTCCAGCACCAGAGACCAAAACCCATTCCCCAATATGGCACCATTTCCCAAGATGATTGACTTGCTACCTGGTAGCAAGGTTATTACATTGGACCACTTCCATCATGGAAAGGCAGAATTTTGTTCTAACTGGAATAGACACATACTCTAGGTATGGATTTGCCTTTCCTACACATGATGCTTCTACAAAAACTACCATTCAGGGACTTATAAAATTCCTTATCCACCATCATTTTATTCCATATAGCATTGCTTCTAGTCAAGGAACCCACTTCACAGCAAATGAAATGTGGGAATGGACACATTCTCATGGAATTCACTCAGCTTACATGTTTCCCATCATCCTGAAGCACATGGATTAAGTGAGGAGTGGTATGGCCTTTTGAAGACTCATTTATGGTGCCAGCTGAGTGGCAATACCTTGTATGTATCTAAATTGTCTTTACACCAAGAAATGAATTACTAGTGAGAGACTACACAAGCATTCCAGCCACAATTCCATGTCCATTATAAATTTATATATTAACTTTCTAGTTTATATAATAAAAATACTAATAATAATAATCATAAGAATGATAATAACAGTAGCATCATCACTAACAGTTAGCATTTATTGAGTCTTTAGAATTTCCAAGATTGGACTGTTTAACAAGAATCATTTCATTCAAGGTTCATAGCTACTTATGAGGTACTATTATTATTCTAATTTTCAGAAAACACTGATATAGGGGTCAAATAAATTGACCAAGGTCAATATCTAGTAAATAACAAAGCCAGTATTTACTCAAGCAGTCTGTCTCCAGCAGTCTATTCAGTTAACCTTCCCACTAAATTGCTAGATATAAGGTTTTGGTGTATTTGTTGAGCTTTGTTTAGTCTTCCTGATCTCAGCAACCCCATGGTGGAAAATGGACTGTGGTTAACAGTAAAAATATGACAACATTCTCTTATGAACTATAACAAATATACAGTACTAATACATGGTGTTGACAATAGGGTGGTTTTTGGGAAAAATACACCAAATATAAGCTATGGACTATAGTTAGTAGTAATATTTTGATGACATTATTTTAGCATATGTAGTAAATGTTCCACAACAATAGAAGGTGTTGGTTTTGGGGTAATGTATAGGAATCCTATATGTTATGGATATGCATGATTGTTTTGTAAACTCATAAATTCTCTAATAAAAAATAAATAGATAAATAAATAAATCAGTCTCATTACCAAAATCTGTATTAGTCAGGGTTTTCCAGAGAATCAGAACCAACAGGATCGATATAGATAGATAGATAGATAGATAGATAGATAGATAGATAGATAGATAGATGATAGATAGATAACATAGATAGATATAGCTCTGAAATAAGAGTTATTATAAGAATTGGCTCATATGACTGAGGGGATTGGCAAGACGGAATTCTGTAGGGCAGATCACAAGTTGGGAACTCTGGTGAAAGTTACAATGAATTCCCTGAGAGAAATAGATATAAAATTCTTCTTTCTGGCTGCTGAAATTCTCAGTTCTCCCTTTAAATCCTCCAATAGATTGGATGAGGAGTCTCTTATTATTGCTGAAGGCAATCTACTTTATTGATTGTAGATGTAATTAGCCATAGATGCAATCAACTGACAAATGATTTAAATACATGAAATACCCTTATAGTAACAATCAGGCCAGTGCTTGCTTGACCGTACATATGGACAGCATATCCTAGCCAAGTTGACGTATGAACATAACCATCAAAGGGATTTATTGGGAATGTCATTTTTCAAATGCCTCATTATTGTGGGCAGTTTAAAGCCAGCATAGCCTTTTCAGTGCTATAAGTTTCCTGTAGCAGTTGTGCAATCCTCCAGCCCCTAGGTGTCAAACCATACTAATCCTGCAGATCTTAGCATATAAATATCAGTCCTCAGATATCATCTTCCTGGTTTTTCAATATAAATTAAGTGTCCCCATTATAATAGGGAGTAGTTGAAACCATAAGGGTAGGTGATATTGCCTGGAAGAATATGTAAAGTATGACATAAGAAATAGAGAAATCCTGGAGAATATCAATACTTAAATGGTAGAAGGAAGAGAGAGGTTATTTAAATACTGGTGGCCTTAATTGCAAGAGCTAACATTTTTGAGTGAGAGCTATATATAAGGAATTCTACTAAGTGCTTTTTCATATAATATTATTTTATCTATTTATTTTATGTGCATTTATGTAAGGTAATTGTGGTGGTTTGGAGCTATGTACCCCCAGAAAAATACATGTTCTTAACTTAATCCATTCCTATTAGTGTGAAAACCTTTTGATGAGGTTACTTCATTAAGGTGTGGCCCAACTCAGTCAGGATGGATCTTAATCCTATCACGGGTGTCTTTTATAAGCAGAATGAAATTCAGACAGAAAAAGAGAGAAAGCCACAGGAAACAAGAGCTGAAAGTCAACAGAACCTGAAAGAGAATGGAGAAGGTGCTACGTGCATTTCCATGTGACAGAGGATCCCAGCGCTAAGAATTACCAGCAGCCAGCCCCAGAACGGTAGTCTTTCATAAGAAAGCACTACCTTGATGACACCTTGATTTAGACTCTTTCCTAGCCTCAAACCATGAGCAAATAAATTCTCATGTTTAAGCCAACCCATCACATGATATTTGTTTGAGCAGCCATGGAAACCAAAACAATAAAATACTATATACTGCTTATACAGATGTTAATAGGTCAGGCAAATAGCTGTCTCCATGGAGTTTGTGCTATTAAACACTATCTACACAATTATACCTATGGTAATACTATGATCAAGAAATAGAGAATGCTGTAAAACTTAAAATGGAATTTGAACTACGCTAATAGATCTGGGAAAGATTTGGGAAGGAAGTGATATTAGAAAACTACAGATTAATATTGGTTTGATTTGAGGCATACAGATTCTGTGGACCCCTTGTGACAAACAAGTAGATGATGGATGGATATATGGCTCTACAGCTCAGAGGACAGGTCTAGCTAAAAAATTAATTTAAGAGTCATCAGTATATAGATAAGAACTGAATCCATGGATTTGGATGAAATCACCTAGGGAAAGAATAAAAGTGAGAAGAGAGGAGGGCTTCAAGAACATCCAACCATTAAATTTTAAATAGAGAAGGATAAGCCAGAAAAGGTGACTGAGAAGAGGCAACCAGAGAGATACAAGAAACATCAAGAGAGTGTGATGTTTGGGAAGCCAAGAGAAAAGTGTTTAAGGATAGAGTGATCAAAATTTTTGAATATTGTGATAGTTCTAGAAGGACGAGAATGAAAATATGTGTAATTTAATTAAAACAGAGTTCCTCATTGTACTGGGAAAGCCATTTCAGTGGAGTAGTGGGGACAGAATATTTCTAGTTCAAGGGTCTAGGGTTTTTGAAAGTAAATGAAAAATATATTTTTTTAAAAAAGGGTCTAGGGTAAGAAGCTGAGCATGTATTGTTTTCTTTGTTATTCACACAATTGCCTTCTGAGGAGGATATTATTATTATTACCATTTTACAGACAGTGCAACTGAGGATTTGAAAGGTTAAGAACCTTGTTCAAAGTTTCACAGTGAGTATGTGGTAGAGGCTGTATTCAAACCCTGGTATAGTAGATTCCCGTGAATGTGCTATGGAGTAATGCCATGAAATCTAAGAGAAGGGTTTCAAGAAGGAGTTGGTAAACAATGTTGTGATGCAGAGAAGAAAACTTAATGATGAATGAAAGGGATTGATTGGCTTTAGCAATTAGGAAGTCAATGGAGAGAGACTTTCATCAGAATAAATCCAACAGACTGGTGGATTGAAACCAGATGGTAATGGGTTAAAAAAAAAATGAGCAGAAGGAATTAATCAGTGAGAATAGACTATTCTTTAAAAGTATTTTGTGTGTGTGTGTGAAGGGAAGAAAAGAGATAAGGATAATGGCATCAGAAGGAGGAAGGGTAAAGGGAAGGTTTCTAGAGTAGAGGATACTGAGTACGCTTACAGGCAGAAAAGAGGACAAAGAGAAACTGATTCAAAAGAGACGCTGCTAACAGATGGAGCAATGTCCTACAGATGGCAGTATAAAGTGGCTGCTCCAAAAGCGGAGATAACTCTTCCTCTGAGGCAGAAGTAAGAGAAGAAAAATGTTCATGAATTAAGGTAAGGGAAAAGAAAATTGAGTTCACTTTCTCTGTGAAATTGGAGGTTAGATTGTTTTCTGAGAGTGAAGTGTCCAAGGCGGAGGCTTTAGGGGTCTAAGATTTGGTTAAAGTGGAAAGCTTGATGCTTTGGGTGGGGAATGTGCTACTTAAAACTAATGGGGTTTGACAGAACCAACAAATAGCACCTTCTTTCTCCACATAGTTAAAAACAACTGAGAGACATGTAACAGTCAGATAAATGGAGATCAAAAATATCCCCTTTATTACTTTGGGTGTAGTTGGGGACATGAAGAGGGAAAAAATGGGCTTTGTAGTACCAAGAAATAGAATTAAACTTACCCATCCAGTCACAGGCAGCCCTTGACAACCTCAGGTCTTCCCAAAGAAAAGAACCTACCCTTAAAATTTATATCACGGAAGAGCAGCACAGAACACATGCTCCCTCCCTGCTGGTAAATACCATGATGCAGGGGGAGGAAGGATGTGAGTCAACTCATGCCCAGTTTCTTATCTCTGCGCCACAAGGGCTGAATGAAGGGGCAAGGAGAGGTCAAGTATTTTACTCTAAAGAATGTCCCTACACCTGGAAACAATAAACCCGGGGGGGTACATAATCTCCACTAACAAAAACAAACACTACTGACTGTACCCTTTAACCTTCTAAGGAGGTGAAAGCCTTACCCAAGAGTTTAATCTGGCCCAAGATAAAGGTAAAACTGTCATTGTAAATTTTCTGAAGGTGCTTTATGCTGCTAACAGAGTAGAGAGACTTCGCTTAGTGAGCTTTTTAACTGATTTTTTTGGATATGCAAAACTAGGTCTGGAGTTAAATGTGGTTTCTTGGCTGCAGACAGTGGAATTGCTCTGAATGAATTGGAAGGCTTTTGGATCCAGGGAAAGTCAGCAAAGAATAGGGTGGAAAGGAGCAAAACGCAGAGCAGAGACTGAGTTCAGCAGAGGCAGGAATTCAGAGCCAGAGGTAGTTAGTAGAATCAGAATCACTATGCCCCTTTCCCACCCCACTCCCCCACAAACTCTGTGCCCAATATATTGGGAATAGTTTTGAGTTTCCAACAAACATGATTGCAAGGTGAGGGGAAAGGAGTTGTGGCACTTTCAATTAAATCCAAAGGATAAAATAATCACAGAAACCTGGAGAACTTGTAGACTATCCAAGCACGGAATACTCTCAACCTTCCCTATTGCTGAAATCACCTCATCTGCAATCGGGTGGCAGAAACAGAAATGGTGGGATGGGGCAAAGCTGTGGGATGAGTTGAGGCTCCAAGATTACTGGGATCGGAGATGGCTGTTGCACACAAATTTTGATAATTAAAAAATTGTTCTTGGCGTAACTCACCCTGTAGCATGCCCTCAGTCCATGTCTAGGACTGTGTGCTCTTTTCTTGTTTCTTAATAAACTCTTTACTCCCTTGCCTGGAAAAAAAAAAGTTCTTACATTTTGACCGTGAACATCCTTGGGGATCCTGGAAAGCTTACTTCCTAGGTGGAATAAAATATGCAGGCTTTTTTATCTGAAATCTCTGAAGCTGCCCTTTCCCATCTGTTCCTCTAGGCACACAGCTTGTTCCACTTAATTTACAAATAATGACTTTCTAATTATTGACTTAAGTGCCTTGCCTGAGAGGTTTCCTTAGAAACTGCTTGAGAAACAGTTTAATGTTACAAAAATCTAAACTTAGAAGAGAAAATTGAGAAGAGAATTAAAAGAAAATAAGTTGGTGTCATCATTAGAATAAATGGTATAGTTGGACCTATCAACAGTCACCAGCATCCACCTCTGAGTCCCTGCCTCACACTGCTGTGATTTTTCATCCCATGTATTCAAAAGGGTTTTCAAAAGACAATAAGGATTTCCAAAATTTTTTTTCCTACCTTTGCCTTTCCCATTGGAAATGGTTACATTTTAAAAAGAGGCTCCTGTCCAATTCAAGCAGAAACTCAGAACTTTCATACACCCATTTAAGATCTATTGAGCACCTTTTATGCATCAGTTGCTATGCTATGACAGCAAAACCTCTAGATATAAAAAAATCCTCTCATTGCAGACTTTAAAAACCTAAGAAAGTTTAAGTATGCAGAACACTGTAGTAAAGCAAGCTAACATAGCAGGAGATGAAATAAATTGCCTTCAAATTTCAGCCCCACCAGTTATTATGTTATATGACCTTGGGCAAGTTCTATAAACTCACCAGTCAAGGTCTCTTGATGAAGTAAAACTACTTCATTTATGCAGCCCTCTTTTCCAGTTATTCAACAACAAAACATTTATTGAACTCCTACCACATGTCAGACCCCATACCAGGGATGGGAATACAAAGGTGAAGAAAACCTGCATGGTGCTTTCTCCCAGCTCACAGTTTTGTCCTCCACTCTGTAGCTGTTTTTAAACTGTTGTCAGCCTTATGTCCAAGGCTTTGTTATGGGACAGTCATAAAAATACATTATTGATAATAATAATCCCCTAACTGACTTTGCCAACTGTATTAATATGCAGAAGTTTTCAGGATATATATTTGAATAAAGTTATAGTCTGTAAAGGGATATATTTAAGAGAATAGTAAATTTTTAAAGACAAATAATGGATATACACTGATTGGTCTTAATTTAAAGATGAATCATTTCACACCTATTAGACTAGCCACTATTAAAAAGTCAGAAAACTGTAAATGTTGGAGAGGATGTGGAAAGATAGAAATGTTTATTCACTGTTGGTGGTCATGTAGAATGGTGCAGCTGCTATGGATGGTGAATTGGCAGTTCTGAAGGAAGTTGAATATAGACTTGCCGTGGGACCCAGCAATACCATTGCTAGGTATACACCCAGAAGAACTGAGAGCAGTGACATGAATAGATATCTGCACATGTTCATGGCAGCATTATTCATGATAGCCAAAAGTTGGAAACAACCCAGGTGTCCATCAATTGATGAATGGATAAACAAATTGTGGCATATACACATGATGGAATACTATGCAGCGGTAAGAAGAAATGAAGTCGTGAAACATATGTCAAAATAGATGAACCTGGAGGACATTATGTTGAGTGAAGCAAGACACAAAAGGACAAATACTGTATGATTGCCCTATTATGAACTAAATATATTATGTGAAATATGAATATAAGCAGAATTGCATATATAAGACTGTTTTTCTTTTAAGCCAAACAAATGTAAGTTAATACTACAAAATGTTAATATCAGACCAAAAAAATTACACCAAGTGAAGGAGACCAGACACAGAGTACTACATATTGTATGATTCCATACATGAAATGTAAATATAAATCAATTTATAAAGATGAAATGAGATTAGTGGTTATGTAGATCTGAGGAAGGAAGGCTAAGGGGTGTGAAGTCTTTCTTTTTAGAGTAATGAAATTGTTCTAAAATTTTTGAGATGATGAATGTACAACATTGTGATTATACTAAAAGCCATTGATTGTACATGTTGGATAGAATAGCCAGAATCACTAGCTATGTACAGTGGGGGAAAAGCATACAGAGATTGAGAGGTGAGGAATTTTCTTGTTTGTTTGTCTGGTTTTTGTTTATTATTATTATTGAAATAATGAAAATGCCCTAATAATGATTGAAGTGATGAATGTACAACTATGTGATTATACCAAATACCATTGATTGTAAAAATAAAATAAAATAAAATAAAAATAGTGAGCTGAAAATTCTCTCTAAATGCAAGGATACTGCATCTTTATATTTAAAAAAAAAAAATTAACTGGAACTCTACGGATTTTTTCCCTATTTATATTGGGGATATTATCAAATAGGACACATATCAATTCCTTTGATTTTTTTGCTTAGTGAGAATTCAAAGTGCAGAGAACATTCCAACTACCAATGGAAAGAGAATTTTGAGACATTCTTTTTTGTTGCATCCACCCCTCTCCCTCACTCCCACCCCCATTAAACCTTAGGCTGGAAACACTTCAAAACTGATAAAGTATGCTGTTAATATCCCTGAAATATAAATAGTAATATGGTTCTCAAATAAGTGCAATGTGCCCTACCAACTAGGGTTTCACTATAATATAATTAAAAATAGTAACTCCATTGCTACTCAAATATGGCTTCTCTCTAAGTGAAATTCTGCAGATAAACTCACTACCTTCCCTCCAATGTGGGACATGACTCCCAGGGATAAGCCTCGCTGGTACTGAGGGATTATTACCAAACATTAATCAGTGATACATTTGGAAAAAGATGTTGACCGAAAGGGGGAAATATTAAATAAAACAGAGTTTTTATGACTAAGAGATTTCAAAGTGAGTCTGGAGGTTCCGCTTATGCAGTTCTCAGGCAGATTGTACAAGCTGCCACAGTAAACAAAGCCTCAAACAAAAGTGCTCCCAAGGGCTCTAGGGATGTCTGGACACTATAGGCAAGCCACATAGCCTCATGAAATCAATACCCCCTCAGCAGGCCCTATCTGGGAATACATGAAAATCTTTTTTTGCAACATAACATAGTTACTTGAACATATAATTTTCAAAGTACCTGTTAAATATATTTCTCAGAGACTTAAATCTTCAGATTGCTCATATGCTGGTTGAGCCCTGAAACCCAACAAAGTTGCTTCAAACTCCTGCTCTCTACTTCTTTGGGCTTGCCCTGGACAACTGACAAAACTATTATGATGCCACAGTCCCATCCCCAAAACAATGACTATCTTCAACTGCAAGCAAAACATTCCTTTTCTCTGCCCCATAATATCTAAGTCCCCTCTTAGGCTGAAGTAGTCAGAACAGACATCATCCCAAATCCCTCAAGACAGAGAAATGAACAAAAAATAAGGGAGGAGTGTAACCATGGACCAAACCAGATTTATTGTCATTGTAGTTATTATCTTGTGTTAATGGAGTAACTTGTAACATTGATATAAAAAGTAAAATTATAAAAAATAGTAACTCTTTTTCCCGTTGTAAATAGGAAATCACTAGCAGAACAAGCACCAGCTTCAGATTTACTTAAAGATAACACATGAATGGAATATTCAAAATGGGTTTTTCTCCCTAATGATTAGCATATATTACAACATTCCTTTGAATGATGGAGAAATACTGCTCAACATCTTTTTGTCTTCCGTAGTTCCTACACATAAAAAATATCCTTTTAGCTGATGTGGAATTTTTTTGTTTACCTTTTTTGCCCCTGCTCCTTTGTTAACTGTACATTTATACATGTCCCCCGTCACATTCATCTTTCTACGTGAGTACTGCCATGTAAGCAGGCAAACAAAAGTAATCCTAAGGTGAGTGTAAATTGAAGATGCAAAGGGAAAACTCTTGGGAGAAAAAAGAACATTCATAAATGGTATATGTATATTCATAAGGGGTATGTGTATATGTGTATTATAGGCAATTGGTCATACAAATATATAAAATATGTTGTTTGATTATTTTATGTAGATGGCAAATAAGCTCAAGTACTTATTTGATATGAATTTTAAGCCAAAAAATCATTCTGTTTTTAAAAGTCAAAAGAAAGAAATCATTAAGAAGCTAAAAGCCTGCTTACAAGACAGAATCAGAAGGTTTAAAGGAAATGGCTCAAATATTCACAGACCCTCCCACCTGTCTCTTTCTAGTCCCATATATACTATTAGTGTCACATTAAATACTATCTATTCTATTATAATGTGAGCCTTATCTTCCTATGAAACCTTAGTTATCCAAAACCATGCTACAAAAACAATTGTTTCAGTGAGGGGAGCTGTGGGGAAGAGTTTGGGGGTTAAAGAGTTTCAGACTCATAATAACAAATTTAGTTTTCTTGCAGGAATTTCAGCAATAAAGTTGACTTTTTAATGGTTCTAAGTATATAATTATAAATGGAAGCTCCAGTACTTGTTAATTACTAACTCAATGAAAGGACTTGCTTTCACATTCTCACACTATGATTAACACGATATTTTTTAGATTTTTGTAATTGTTTTGCCCATTGTTATGACGAAATCCAGTCAAATAAGCTGCTACAAGCCAACATTTTCTCCCCTACAGCTGGGTGCTTCCTTAATTAATCATTATTTTCCAAGTGATGAAAACTAGCATTTTTTTTCTAAAAATGTGTAACAAAAAAGAATTAAGATGTAAATGTTATCAACTCACTAACAAAATCTCTCCTTTTCCCACAATGATCATAGAATGTAAGAATATGATAGATACCTGCACACACGGACATTTTAAGAGCAACTCCTGCTTGGGACTGGGATATGGTATAGATTATATTATATCTGCTTTCTTTCTCAGGGGAAATCTGGGAACTATTATCAGCAGGAATCTAGAAAAGTGTTGTGATGTGTGTAATTTATATTAAAATAATTCACAGAGACAGTGTGATATTATGAATGTGCCGGTTAGTTGAAGCTTCAACTCTAAAGTAAGCAATTGCTCTTTCAGATTCTGAAGATAACCAGCAGGTGTTATTTCAGAAAGGCAACTCCAAAAGCAGCCACTGCGTGCATTTTTGTTAGTCATAACACATCAACAGCAAAGGCTTTACTAAGTAGCAAAGTAAGTATCAGAAACGGCTTTTATTGGTGAAATTAGTGGTTTTTTTAGAAACATGAATGTTAGAAATAGGCTCAAGGTATTCAAGAATTATGAATGAGCTAAAAGTGTTGCTATGAGGATTGTTCGTGGATTTAAAACAACACTAACGAAGAATCTCCACCTCTACTGCAGCAAGCCAGTTTCTCCTGGGGAATTTATTGAAAGCATTTATCCGAGTTCCCAGCTTGTGGCCTGCCCTATGGAAATAGGACTTGCCCATCCTCATAGTTGTGTGAGCCAAATCCTATAGAAAATCTCATAATATTACATTATTATTATCTGTCAATTCAGTTTCGCTAGAGAACCCTGACTAATAACAGATTTTTGTACCAGAGAGCTGCCATTGTGTCATGCTATGTGGAGTCCAGGAGTCCAGGCTCGCCAGCAGCAGACCTTCAGTGAGACAGCATCTCTGATGATGCCTTGATTTGGACATTTTCACAGCCTTAGAACTGTAAGCTTTTAACCTAATAAATTCCCATTATAAAAGCCAACCAATTTCTGGTATATTGCTCCCAGTAGCTTTTAACAAATTAAAACACTTCCCTTTGATTAGTAACCTTAATTACATCTGCAAATTCCCTTTGTCTCATAATGTAACATAATCATAGGCATACTATCCCATCATATTCATATTTCCAGGGATTGGGGCAAAAACTCATGGGGAGCCATTTTTAGAATTCTGCTTACCACAGCTGATATCTACAATTAGAACATAAATACTTTGCAACTTTTCCCCAATAGAAAAAAAAAATTCCTTTAAAATACTTTCAGTTCCACCCTCCTAACCTTCAACTCCTAACCCCTATTATTTCTCTCTCCCCCATGAGACTTTAGGAATGTATTCTCCACCCTTCTCTCTTCTCCTAGGCTTTGCTGACATCATTTTTTGTTTATTTGAATTTCCATTATAGTGTGTTCCCTGTGTTTCAGCAGTTCTTACCTAACATTTTGGTATTTATTCCCAGACAGATTATGTTTATTCATTAAGATTTAATTCTTATCTCTCTCATTCACTGCAGTATCCTCTTTCTCAACAACCATGACTGGCATAGGGACTCAATAAACATTTGTTGAATGAATGAAAGAGTAAGCTGATTTGTCAGAGTTCTTTGTTCATCATTTTTTCTTGTCTTCCTCATCTTTCCTCTGTCTTGAGTTCTTAATTTGGCTTTGTTTATATTTTATCTAGACTATCTGAAATATTTTTTTCTCAGAGGGGTTCCTTGGATAACTCATTCTTTGAGTTGTTACCTATTCTTGAAAATCTTTATTTCACCCTGACAGGTAAAAAATATCTTTCCAAGATACAGAATTCTTGACTTGCTTTCCTTTTTATCTCCCATGTCATTCTATTGTCTTTCGGTTTTCTATGTTTGCACATGGATATTATTCCAATGGCATTTCGATTCTTTTTCCTCGGTAGATAACTTAACCTTCCTCCTGGAAGGCTGTAAATTTCTTTTTATCCATTAGAGTTTAAGAATTTTACCAGGAAATGTCAGGGTGAATATCATTTTTCATCAGTCCATCCTGAAACCTGGTGAATCCTTTAAATATGCAGACTCAAGATTTGGTTTCGCTCTGGGGAATTTTCCCTTTAAATTTAACTATTGCTTCTCCTCCAACTGTTTTCTTTTCTTCTTCTGAACACCTATTGCCCATATGTTCAGTCTCCTTGATTTATCCTCCAAGTCTCTTATCTTTTCCCTCATAATTTTCATCTAGCTTGTTCCTCTGTGCTTTGACATATTTCCTGCACTTGATCTTTCAGACCACTAATTTATGTCTCAATGGGGAACACCTTCTCCATTATTTCATCTGCTGAATATTTTAGGTTGACAATCATGTCTTTAAGCTACAGGAAGTCTTTTCTGTGCAGCACTTGGATCTCTTTATGTGCTTTCATAATTTTTTTAACTCGTGTCCACCCATCGCCTCCCAGTGCTTCTATTTCCCTTCTTCCCTGGCACGTGTTCTGATGGCAACTTGTTCTTTCTCTCTTTGGTGGCTGAGCCCTCTTAGATGGACTGTTATCCTTCTTTGTAGCTTATTTAGGATTTAGGTTTTATTATTAAGATAGCCTTTTTGGCAGTGAGAATCTCACTGGCAAAAGGAAGGCAGGGATAGGCATAGGGGTCACTGGACCTGCAGGCCTGAGATGAAAAGGCAGGCCACCATCACCTGCAGAGTTTCCCTGCATTCTCCAAGTCTGAAAGGCAGGGCACATGCAAATGAGCCTTTCAGCTTCTGCTTGGTCTCTGATCACTTCGGGAGTGGATGCTTAGCACATTCACCTGGGATTGAGGTGAGCCTTCCTCAAGATGTTCCTAAGA
>JAQZBX010015044.1:0-37961 GCA_029593785.1 Cabassous unicinctus
ACCTTGAACAAGTTCTTCAGCATTTCTGAACTTCAATTTCCTCATATAGAAATATTTGAAGCGCTAGTTCTATATTAACTCTATTGGACCTTCAGAATGCTATAAGGGATTAAGAAGGGAATGCAGGAGACTGGCAGGGGGATGTATGGCTCTCAGTTAGGAGTTGAAGCTAATCGAATAGCTTTGATCTCTTAGAATTCAAACGTGTAGGTTCACAATGTGATTTTTTTCCATCTTATAGTTTCATTTCTTCGTATCAATTCTTTTTCTTATTCCTTTAGTGTTACACTAGAAATATCCCAGTAAGCCTTGTTCTAATTTCAAAGTGGTACTCAGTCACTTTTCAACAATGTTCCTATGACTTCCTAATGGGATGCTGACAATGAAAATCATGCTATTTAAAATGACAGAGACCCAGTCTACTATAGGTGTGTAGTTGACAAAGCAATTGACTGGCAGTTGTGAGTCTTAACAGCATTGAGCAATTATGCCATGCTGACATATAGAGCTGAGCTGAAGAATAGAAAAGGCAGTTAAGAACTAAATACAGTTTAGTAACATAAATCATGAGTGTGATATTCCTGACTTAAAACTCATTTTCAGAGGTTGCGTTTACCCTTTCAGGATAATAATATGTTACCTTTTAGTACCTTGGAGTCTACTTCTCTCAAGAGAGGACTAGAATTATGGAGTATCAGAAAGAGATGGGGCATATTCTTCCCTACCATCAGACGGATAAGGACTTTGAAGTTTAGTGAGATAAATTATTTTACCAGCTACTTAGAAGCAGCAGCAAAACTGGAACACAGGCCTCCTCTTCTTAGACCACAGTTCTGGGATATCATACCACTTCCCTAAAGCGAGCAAGAAGACAAACAGAGAGATCAAAACACACCATAACGGAGTGTGACTTAAACAAACATTAAGAAGAGGAAAGAAAGGGTTAAGTCATCTCCAGTGGTGGCAGATGGATCAAATATCTGTCCAAGTGTTTTTTTGGCAGAAGCAACCAGTTCTGCCCATTGTCTGCCACCTTGTACTGCATTTGCCATGAGATCATGAGACCTCTTATCCAAGATCACTTAGCTTTGAAATTTACCCTGCCTGTTAAGAAAAGGAGAAACAGAGTTAAGTATATGAGATTTGGACAGGAAATGCTGCCTTCTCCTTTTCCCTTCATCAGATGATAAAATACTCAAATCGAATTGCTTAAATATTTTGCCACAATACATTGTAATTGGCTCCAACAGATGGAAGCACAGCAGCAGTCCCATATTCATTGGCAAAGCATGGATACATGCAAAGCGAAAACCAAGCCTTGCACCAAAAGACAGCTTTATATCATCTTTGCCAGTTTATCTGCTAGTAGATATTTGTGGTAGAAACATTACATCCTTTTTTATAAATGTTTATTTAGCAGTCAGAAAATATTTATTTTATGTTTCATATATAGACACCATGCTCTATGCTATGGATCTATAGAAAATTTAACCATAGACCCTACCTTTATTTTAAGCAGTGACTCTCAAAGATGCAGCATCAACAGCCCTTGGAAACATGTTAGAAATGCAGATTTTTAGATGCCATACCAGCCTTCTAAATCAGAACTCTGAGGCTAGGGCCCAACAATCTGTGTTTTAACAAGCTCCCCCCATCCACCTGTCCAGGTAATTCTGATGCATGCTTAAGTTAGAGGAGGTAACCTGACTAAATGGACAAGATGATAAAATATGGGCTGTATTGAGGATGAGCTGAATTGCAAGATAGGTGAAGGGGATTAGGTAGACAAAACCAGATGTATAGTTGGGACAGTATGTAGAAGGTTTAAATTACCAACTGGAGGAGTTTTAACATCATGCTGTGGATGTGGCAGTTTGATATTATTTATGAATTCCATAAAGAGATTTTGATTATGTTTGTAAGCTGGTCTGTTCCTCTGGGCATGATACCCTTTGATTGTATTATATTCAGCTGAGATGTCTTTGATTAAATTTTGGTAAGATTAGGGCTTCGATTCAACCACATCATTAGAGCATGCAGGGTTGAGTCTCCGCCCCCTTGGTGGGCTGATAAAACAGACTCTCACACAGAAGTACATACAGAGAAGATCAACACAGAGGAAGAGAGCCAGCTCATTAGATATGGCAGAGGGGCCGGGAAGAGAGATGAGCCTGATAGTTTGCAGCTGAAGAGAACAGAGCATCTGAGAAGCCCTGAGAGACTAGCCTTATGCCAGCCTTCCACTGAGATCAGAAGAAGCTTGGATCATGGAGCCTTAAGAGGAAGAAGGAAGGCTGAACCCTCACAGACATTGCTCGCCATCTTGCTTCAACAAGTGGCAAATGACTTTGGGTGAGAAAGTACCTCTTATGGTACATCAAGTTGGACTCTTTATGGCCTTTGACTGTAAGCTTCACCCCAAATAAATACCCTTTATAAAAGACAGCAGATTTCTGGTACTGTGCATCAGCACCCCTTTGGCTGACTAATACAATGGATAATGCACATTTGAAGATTTTTCTTGGTTTTTGTTTTGTTTGTGAAGGTGAGAGATACTTTGGAAGTCAAGCGTAAAGATAAAGTAGTATTAAAAAAAGTTAGGAGCCTTATAGTAGACCACACAAGAAGTGTAAAAGCTTGAATAAGGATGTTGAAATCAGGAATGGATAAAGTTAACAGGTTTAAAATGTACTGTATGTGCTTAGACAGATACACAAGGTATTTCAAGAGCTTCAGAATAAATTTATTTGGTCTCTAATTTGAGATGAAGGAGAAGGAGGAAGGAAGATGACTTTATTTCTGGAAGTTCAGATGGAAATTGTGCCATGAATAGAGATAGAGATGTTAGGAAGAGTTGTTTGGGGGGAGGAATATAAGATTACTTTTGAATATACATATTTTTAGTTGCCCATGACATATTGAAGTGGAAATCACCAATATATATCTGGAAATTCAAATTTGTCTCTGAATATTGGAACATTTACCTATCTGATCTCTCTTTACTTGATACCATCCCTTAGCTATTCAAATATCAATTTAGGGTTCTTTAATGGTTCAGTAAGTCATTTTTGTTCTTATTACTGTTGTTTTTAAAATGAAATCTACTGACCATTGCTGATGCTTGTTCTGGTATAGATAATATGATTTGCCCAAGACCTTGTTCAGTTCTTACTCTGTATCTTTCAAAAACTGTTCTCTAATAATTCTGTTAAAATGGTTGGCATCTCTCTAATTGGTAGAGTGTGTACCTCCAGAAAGTGGACAGCAGATTCTGACTTCCTTTTGGCTTAAGTAATAAGAACTCATGTGCCAAGAGGTGTTGTAACTTGGACTGCTAAGGGGCTCTTCCCTTAACTGAGTTACTACTACTAACCAACCAACCGTAAGCTGCTGTCTCAAACTTCCCCAATAACCACTTGAATTTATTCAGTGTCAACTATTATGCAAAAGTTTTTTAGCTTTTACTGTATCTTTTATTTTAATAAATAATGGGTCACTTGTTCCACAGTGGCAAGTGGAAATGTTATGTTTTAAAAGGTTGCTTTTTAACTTTAATACTTAAATGTATGGTGTCCAAGGCAATTATTCTCTGATTTGAGTTAGCTGTTATTAATAACTAGTGACTATCATCATCCTTTTCCTTTAATTTCATTTGCTTTTTTATTATAAAATATAGCACAAATATAGGCGAAGACATTCAAAACAAATGCATAGCTTAATGAATTTTTACAGAGTAAACACCAGTCAAGAAATAGAATTTTGCAAAACATCCCAGAAGTCCCTTCCATTTGCCCTATCCCAATCACAGCTCTCTCCCGTCACTCCTAAGTAAGCACTAACTTAGCTTTTACGGTAACCACTTCTTTGCTTTCCTTTATGGTTTTATCACACAAGTCAGCATCCTTAAACACTATAACTTATTTTTAGCTTTTTGCCCTTTTGGATATATTTTAAGGCTATTTTAATGTTCAAGTTTACCCCCTCACCCCTTTATTTTCCTTGCAATTTATTTGTTGAAGAAATTGGGTTGTTTGATTTACCGAGTTTCCCACAGCCTGATTTTGTTGGCTGCCTTCCTGTTATGTAGTTTAACATATTCCTCTGCTCTATTTATTAAATTTCCTCTGAACTGTTAGCTGAATCTAAAGGCTCAATCAGATCCAGGTTCAATTTTTTTCTTTTTCCTTTTCAAAATGAGTTCATAGGTGATGTTGCTTTCTTCTAACACCTAACATAGTATCTCGTTGCCTTGCTCTTTTGTGATATTAGCAGCCATTGATCCTCAAATCCATTCATTTATTAGGGGTTTGCAAAATGGTGATTTTCTAATTCATTCATTTCTCCTTCATTTATTAGCCGAAGTTCTTTTAAAGAGAAACTTCACCTCTTCTATTCTTTTGTAACTTAGGGTCTCCTTTAAACTCAAATAGCTTTCGTTTAAAAAAAAAACAAAACTAAAGTTTATTGTGGAAACATAGACAACATAAAATTTCCCTTTTTAAATCTTTTCAGGTATACAATTCATTGGTGTTAATTACATTCACAATATTGTGCTACAATCAACGCTATCCATTACCAAATCTTTTCCATCATGCTTATATAGCTTTCTAATTATCATTTCTACACACTGTCACTCACCAACCCTATTAACCCTTCCCTTCAGATTAGTTTTCTCAAATGCAACTCTGTTGGAAACACTTCCCTGCCCCAAATTACCCAATAAATCTCCTTTGCCTTGCAAATGAAGTATACATTTCTTTATTGAGCATACAGTGCCTTCCAAAACATGTTCCTATTGTATCTTTCTAGCCTTTACATTCTTTACCTCTACAAAAGTTTCACATATTTCCAACCAAACTACATTGTTCACTGTCTCTTAAATATGCCCTTGTCATTTTGGCCTCAGGGCGTTGCTCTTGTTTTCATTTCTGCTTTAAAATGCCCTTCTCTCCTTTGTCTGTTGAAACTTTTAAGTCACTATCAAAGCACAACTCAAATGCCACCTACCAAGAATTCCTAATCAAATATTATCTTTCGTTCTCTTTTCTGAAACCCATAGCACTTCATATATTATTATGGTGTACACTATATTTTGTCCTATATTTTAGACATTTTTATATATATTTCCTCTCTGTGGGATGAGCATTTTACTTACTTTTCTGTTTTTATATTGACTGTATTGATGCAGCAACCTCCAAACTTATCTCCCAACCTCTAGCCTTAAACTCTTTCCTCCAATTTATCCTTACCAAGTGAGTGCTCTTTTAAAATATGTTTGATTGTAATTTGTCAAATCAAAATCTTCAAATGGCTCTCCATAGCATGAAGCTGAAGAGCCTTTAAAAACTTGCCTCTGCTACTTTTCCAGAACTATCTATTGTTACTTCAGTGCTCCAATACTATTTGTCAATGAACCATGCTTTCATATTACTCAGCCTTTATATCTGATGTCCTCTTTACTAAGATTCCTGTCCCATTCCAAAGTCCTTTTCACTTTGCTGACTCCTACTTCTTCAAAACTCAGTTCAGGGGCAGATGTGGCTCAAATGGTCGGGCGTCCATCTCCCATATGGAGGGACCTGGGTTCAATCCCTGGGACCTCCTGGTAAAAATAAAAATTTAAAAAAAAGAAAGAAAAATATAGCAGTTGCACAGGCCACCAGGCCCTGCGAGTGGGTGAGCCCCCCAGGCCCCGTATGCAGGCGCACCGTCAAGCCCGCCAAGCCATGCAGCAAGATAATGACCTAACAGGAGAGTGACACAGGGAAGAGCCAAGACAAGACATGCCGAAAACCCAGGAGCTGGGGTGGCACAGGTGGTAGGATGCCTCTCTCCCACATCAGCGGTTCCAAGGATCAAATCCTGGTGAAGACAGGAGGAGAAGGATAAGAAGAGAGGGCAGGAAACAGACACAGATAATTGCCCAGCGAATGGACAAAGAAACAGCAAAAACGGGGACAGAGGCGGGTAAAAATGGATAAAAGTAAATAAATAAATCTTTTTAAAAAAAGATCATTTAAAACAGAACAAAACAAAAAGACTCAGTTCAGGCATCTTTATATTTAGGAAGCTTTTCACAACATATCATTCTTAATTGAATTCTCTGACTATATGCTTTCCCTGGCCTTGGAGTTAACCACGCTTGGCTTTAATTTCCAGTACCATCTCTTATTAACTGTGAGATCATGGACAAGTCATTGAAATTCTCTAATCCTCTATTAGCTCAAATGAAAAATGTGATTATTATAGTATCTATCTCAACAGATAGATTTAAGGATTAAATAAGTGCCTGTGAAGCACTTGGCACAATATTTTACACAAAATACATATAATATATGATATTAAGTATCTATCTACCTATCATCCATTATAACAGTCCTTATCTGTTATGGTTTCCATAAGGACAGGAACTCTGTCTTCACTACTGTAATCCTAGGGCCAGCTACTTATTAGGAACTCATTGATGTTGTTGAATGAATGACTAAATAAGATGATTTTCTGAATAAATTATTACAGTTATTGAGTGTAAATAGTATAAAATATTGGCCTTCATGCTTAAATTTGTTTAATATTTGCCTTGCTTATAAATTCTAATTGAGTTATCTATTGCAGAGTAATAAATTACCCCCAAATTTAAAAGAGTCTTAAAACTACCATTTTACTTTGCTCAGAATTTGTGTGAGGAATTCATGAAAGGCTTGGCTGACAATTCCTCTGATCTATGTGACATTCATTGGAGGATCTACTTCTAAGATGGCTTTTTCACTCCATGACTGATACTTCCTTGTTCTTTGGAATTTTTCTCTTTCTCTCTCCCCTCCCCCCTTCCATATGGCAGCGTCATCCTCCAGGACCTCCCTTATATGACTTGGGCTTCTCATAGAATGATGGTCTTAGGGTAGTCATACTTTTTTCATAGCACCTGCCTTCCCAAGCCTGGATATTGATGCTGCCAGCTCAGTTAAAGGGCATACCCAAAATAGCACGGTATTCCTTTCACCATAGTCTATTTGTCCAAGTTGTCCAAAGGCCCACTCAGATGGAGAAATAGATTCTACTCTTGATGCAGCAGTGGCAAATTTATATTGCCAAAGTGTACGTGACTTAGGAAACATGGTTGTACTCATCTTTGAAAATTACAAGCTGTCAATATGTTTTTAGACCCTTGCTGCCCAAGGTGTGATCCATAGACCAGCCACAATGGCATCACCTAGACATACAAGATACTGGGCCTTGCCCCAAACCTACTAAATTAGAATCTGCCCTGTAACAAGATCCATTGATGATTCACCTGCACATTAAAGTATGAGAAGCACTGTTCTAGTTGATTATACCTCACAAGTCTCTTGTAAATGGTCTTGAACCGTCTTTGTAAAATACATTGATGCTCATTTTACTGATTAATGAGACATCAAAAAATTAAGCAGATCAAAGTAGCAAAACACCCTATTGGCAATTCACAGTTTTTTCTTACGCTCAGTCTTGTGAGACTGGTCATTTTCTTCCTCGACACAATCTCTGCTTTCAGGTTTTATAGGAGAACAACTGTTCTGTAATATTGTCTGATTTTATGCCTTGGGGTTTAATATGTAGAAAGTCAGAGAGCTGAAGAGGAACTAGACCTGGAGCAATCAGGGACCCAGAGAGTTAGTGCTATTAACTCTGTCCTCCTTTCCCCCTCAAGAATTTAGCAGTACTCTTAAAAAATGACAGTGTTGATTAAGAACTCAGTTTTCAAATTCATTCCCCACTGCCATGTACATTAGTGGAATAAGTACTTCTTTCCATTTGAATGTGAGCTCTCTGATTGCTGCAGCAAACCACAATGAATGAAACTAATTTTTTTTTACTTAGGAAATCACTAAGTGCCTTTAGGAGGGACTAGTTGTTAATTATAAATGTTTTATATTTTAAATAACAGGGGGAGAGTACTTGTGCTTTGTTCCCCATGTTCTCAAGTATATGGTTATAACCGTAACTCCCCAGGTTCCTCAGGTATCTTTTAGTAAAATTATACATTTTAACACTTGAACCTCTTTTCCACTCTCACTTTAAACACACTTAAGGTTGACTCTTTCCCACTGGGAGACTGTGAGCAGTATCTTTGTTCTACTAAGCCTTTTTCTATTCTTAAAAAGAAAAGAGTAGATATACAATTACACTCCTTTGCCAGGATACAGAGCTAGGTTCCCCCCCTCCCAGTTATATGTGCATGACAGATATGATTTAGATATGACAAAGATTCCAACGAACACACAGTCAAACTGAACGTTATAACCGAAAGGCTATGTCTACACCCTTTTTAATATAAAAAGACTTTACTTCCTAACCAACCTTATACACAAGGCCAAAAGCCTTCGCTCATTATAAGGTCCTCTTCAAGCTATAACAATAAAGAACCTAGTAATGATAGATAATTTTAATTGAATAATTTGTTATGTGCATTGAAATGTTTGTCAAAACAAACATTTAGCTGCCTAAATACACATGGTATTTGTTTACACCTCCACCTTCCCGGCCAGACCAGGGAAGTTTCCCTAGTGGGATAAGTGTCTTATTCATCAATGCATCTCAAACACTTTGCACAGTGCTAAGCGCACAGCAAACTTTTAATAAATGGATAAATGAATGAATATATTTATACAGTGACCTCCATGGCCACTGATGTAACTGTGATATACTGCAGCCTTCTCATGTTGCCCTGGCGGTTGCAGAAAAGGAAGGCCACAGAGAAGGAAGGTGAAGCATGACAGGCAGGCAGCTGGCAGCTAGATATTCTTTGTCTGAGGGGGCTTGAAAAGGGGTTTCCCTCCCAGCTCTGTTTGGTCTCATTACATGTGGGATCAGATCTCTGCCGTTCCAGACTTCTGCACGCAGCCTCAGCTCCAGCCCTCCAGAGGGCTGTCAGCTTTCTCATCTCTGCCAGACGAGTTGACAATGCTGTACATGAAACACAGGACTCACCACTTTCAGGTTGTTGTTTTTTTAAAACAGGGGAATATATACATATATATTTTGCAAAAGTGTGTGCAAGATTTTTGTTATTGTGTTGTTCTTATTTGTTATTCTTTTTCAGGATCCACATTACCCAGGGGCAGAAATTTCCTGAGGCTAATAATAAAAACACCATGTTATCCTTCTGTCATTATATATTTTGGGGGTGTAAAAAATTAATCCCACTTTTACTTTTTCCTGTTTATAAATCCTTCCTCCTAAACACCAAACAGTATTGTTCTCTTTTGTCACCCATATTAACTGAAAGTCCTAAGACCAATGATCTCATCTAATTTCGTGTGTATAGATTTGGGGGGCCTTTCTTCCAAACCCCTTTATGGTACAGGAGCTATGCTTTTCCTAGCAGCCAGACTCTTCTTTGACTGACCATAACTTCCAGATTTTCATAGGAGTTTCTGGTAAGCACAGTGCTGTTCTCTGTCAAACTGCCCTCATCCTTGGTACATGGACTTGTCTCTGCCTCACAGGTCATAACCAAAAACCCCACATGGGTTAACATACTCAGCAACCCGTGTGCCATGTCTCTTTCATTAAGGCAAGCATTATATCTTAGCTTTTCTAGCAGAATATATTCTGACAAAGTTGTGTTTTCCTTCCTTTGCTATCTCTGTAAGTGTTCACAGATGTGTGTTAGCACGCCCTTGCTTTTATGATGTTTTTCATTACTGGACATTTGCTCTTTTTTCTCTCTCTTGCCTCTTCTCCCTTCCTCTTTAGTATCTGTAAAACGGTTTGCATGAACTCTAAAGATGATATTTCTGCATGTGTCCAAAAATCCACTTGGATATAAATACATGGCTGTCGCTGGACACGATATGACCCATCCATTTAATATTACATCCATTACCCTAGTCTCTTCGCTGGGCCTTCAGCATCAGCTGCTTCTAATTTGGGTGAAGTGCTTTTAGACTGACCCTCCAGATTTCCCCAAAAGAAAGAATTCATGACCTTACTACTCAAGATAAGAAACAGAGATATTTTGGGAATCACTGTGTCTGTGGACTGCTGATCTAGGGTTAAATCCATTTGTGTTATCATCCTCTGGTAGCGTGGAGGTAAAGGAATCACAGATTCACAGGTTCCACAAGTATTTAGCCTCTCTCTTCCGGTAAGACCTAGCCTTACATTTTATGCATCTGTTTTTAGTAATAGAGACTAAGGGAGTGTTTCCCATGGTAAGTTTCTATTTCCTTCCATACGTCCCCTCTTCCATTGCCTCAAAACACTCTATATTAGAAATTCAGTCTGTTTAGAATGCTTTGTTTTTGGTTTATACTCTCTAGGAAATGTTTTTCCCCAGAGTCTCCCTCAGGATAGAGCTCACAGCTTGGACAGGTACAGGTGCACTGTGGGCATTTAGATAAGCAGCTATAGTTTAAGATTGAAAACAAAAATCAGATTAGTTATTCTTTAAAACCACACATCTCATAGTAAACCCCCATATCTGTATATTACTTTGTACTTCTGTAAATCAAACTTCTAAACATCATAAGCCTCGGGACAATCCAGGGAACAAATACCAACACTCCCATTTTTTTCAGTAAGGAAACTAGTGTGTAGAGATTGAGTCAGGATGTAGTGAGAATTAGGAATTAGTTCTCTTGATTCCTAACCTCATGTCATTCTGCTACAGAAATTTTTAGTCTTTGTTTGCACTTACTTTGGAACAGGTAATTTGCTATAAAATGAAAGCTGGTAATATGAAGCTAGTTTGCTATCTGGTGCCTCCGTGGGAACACAGGCTCAGGCACAACAGATAAGTTCAGCAAATGGCCGCTTTATTACTCACACACACAACACTGTGGCCAGTCACCGGGGGAGGTCAGCTGCTCAGATCAGGGTCAGTGGATGGCAGCGCACACATTCCACTTTGAGTCAGGAAAGATAAATCTGTGCTGCCCCGGGATAGGGTGTTTATAAAAACCACGGGGAGGGGGCCTGCCACTGGGGGTTCCTGACCTGAAGAGCAACTAGGGCTGCTTGTTCCAGGTTTCCCTGTTAAGGAATGGTTGGGTCTTTTCATTACACCTAACATTTCTCCCAGGCTGTGGAATGCAGATACAGTGAAACATCTGCAAACAATAGAAAAGGATGTAGGAGGAGGAGAGGGCTGGGAGATGGCCCCAAGGTGTGGAAAAGTTCCTGTAGTTCTGTCACTCTAAGGAAGGGATTTTTAGAATAATTATCAAGATGGACGTTGGGGTCCAGTCTGTAGAATACTTGAAGATCCCAGTAATATCTATTATACCATATAGTATACCTGAAAAAAATAAGATAAATCAAGAAAGAAACTATGATATCACTTATTATATATTTCATAAAGGAAAACAATCTCTATGTATTAAATGCTCACCAGACAGAGAGGAAAAAGGATAAATCAGCATTTATAATGAAGTTTTTCCTCAGTGCTACACTATACGTATATTTGTGCGTTATAATTTGGAGGCCCCCACTGATTTCAGATAAAAAGTATATCTTCATTTGATGACTTTCAGATGAATTACTATTAAAACACAAACAAAATACTTCTGTAAACCCTAGAAGTTTCTGGCAATTTTTTCTTCAAATCATTGAGCTTACATGAGATATCAAAGGTACTAGTTAGTCACGTGTGCCCTTTTTTAAAAAACCATAGTGTTTCAGGAATAGTGCATTCAGTTTTCTGCTACATTTGAAATTTAGTGGAGATCAATTCTGTCACTTATAAGTAAGTACCATAGAATCCAGCTTGGTATGCTTTCCTAGATTCAACAAAAACTTGTTCCTCAGCATCTTGAATTCCTTGACAATAACAAGGATGTTAACCACACATTTGGAAAAGAAAACCTGTTCATATTTCACTGAATCGTTGAAGGTGTTCCTTGGTTTAAAAAAGAAAAACAAAACAAAACTACAAATAAGATGAAAACATGCTACTTACTTGTTAGCAGGAGGACACCTTTTACCTCACATTGAAAAGCTTCCAAACCTTGGTGCTTAGAAAGTGAAAGCTATTGTGCAGAGCAACAATGCCAACTCAGAGGACTCAGCGACTTATATAAAGGGTTAGCAATATCTCTTTTAAAAATGTCAGAGCTCTGTGTTGAGAACATTTCTCGTAGAATAATAAAATACCCTGTGACTGCCTGGACTTTCACAAAAACTTCACTCCCTTGCTTCCACCGTTTTGCCAAATGCTAGACAAAATGCTTCTGAACAGTACTTTACTGATAACAAAGCAAGAATCACACAAAAAAGGGTCTGACCTTCCATTATCTGAACCTACTTTCCGAACTGATTATGACCCCCAGTTGAAATTTCAGCAATGTGGCTTATTCACTAAGGTACAGATCCCCACTGGTAAATCTGGAAGTTACTAGAAGATTTACCGCCTTTTAGAGGTGCTAATCATTAACAATAGATCCCCCTCCAAGGGGTAACTGCTCTACTTTACAGAATAAAAAATTTAAATTGCTGTAATAGTGGGTTGGCTACTCTTAACTGGCAAGTCTTAGAAAAGTCAGAAAGGAACTTTCTATGTACTACATTTTTTGTTGTTGTTCTTTGTTCAAAATAGATTCCAATTTATGCAGTGACTTACATAAAATGACTCCATTTGGGGCCCTTTGCTCATAGGAATGTGTAGTAACCAGTGTATGATAAACTTCATTTAGGTTTCAAAAGTAGGGGAAATAGGTGAAAGTCTGATTTGATTTTAAGGCTTTCAAAAGCGTTCTCCATACTCTTCCCTCTCCCCCACTTTCTGGTCATCTGCTTCATACAGTATCTAGAATTCTTGCTATGGAAGTCACTCTTTGGGGCTATGATGCCATTTTTGAAAACTCAGGCATTTAAATTATCTGTTGCTTCATTACAATCCATCCCAAAACTTAGTGCCTTAAAAAACAAAGTTTTGTTTCTCTGATTTCATGGTTGACTGCTTCTCCTCCACTTGATGAGTCTAAGTCTCCTCCTTCCCCATACAATTAGCTGGAAACTCAACTGGGGCCAGAATATCCAAGATAGCCTCTCGCTCCCCAGTGTATCCAGCATGTGTTTTCTCCTTACTGGGGAGTCTACTTTGAGGCGTCTCACAGCATGGCAGCAGGTTTTTATAAGTATAAGCTCCAGTGTAGGAGTGGTTAGCAAGCCTCTCTATCATGCTTGTTAATATCCCGTGGTCAACCCCTGAGTCACTGTGGGACTACTTGGATACAGGGGAGCGTGGTCCATCCGGAGCCATCACTTACAGTCTGTCCCATTAGGTTAAGATGTTAAATGTGAGGAAGGACGATAAGTATAAACCCTCTTGTACTTTTGAAATATTTTATTTAAAAAAAAAAAAAAGCTTTTACTCACATTAGTTCTCAAGATTCTGTTGGGTAGGAAAAGCATTTACTATTGTCTTTCATTGAAGAGAAGTGAATCAGTGAGGTTAATAACATACTTTTTAAATTTTATTTTTTATATCAATTTTACAAATTACTCAGTTAGCACAAGATAATAACTAAATTAACAATAAATCTGATTTGGTCCTTAGTTACGCTCCCCTTTATTTTCGTTCATTCCTCAATCTTGAGCGATTTGGGATGATGCTTCAGGCTAAAAAGGAAGGTAGATATTATGGGGCAGAGGAAAGGAATTGTTTTGCTTGCAATTGAAGATACAACTTGTTTTGGGCATGGGACTGGTCCATTGTCATCATTTTGTTAGTTGTCCAGGGCAAGCCCTAAGAACTAGAAGATAGGAGTTGGCCACAACTCTGCTGGGTTTCAGGACTCAACCAGCATAGGAACAATCCAAAGATTTAAGTCTCTGAGAAATATACTTAACAGGCGTATTGATAATTTTAGGTTCTAATAAGAAGAGGAGAAGACCCATGATTAGGGGAATTATAAATGAGTATAATTATGTTATATTGGGGAATAAATTTTCATATATTCTCAGATAGGGCCCGCTGAAGAGAAGTTGATTTCGTAAGGCTGTGTGGCTTGCCTATGTGACCAGGCCTCCCTAGACCTCTCAGGAGCATGTTTGTTTGAGGCTCTGTTTACTGTGGCAGTTTGTGAAATCTGCCTGAGACCTGCATAAGCACAAGTGCTGGAATGACGTCCTGACTCACTTTGAAATCTCTTAGCCATAAAAACTCTGTTTTATTTAATATATTTCCCCCCCTTTGGTCCTAGTCTTTTTCCAAATACATCACTGATGAGTGATTGGTAATAATCCCTCAGTGCCAGGAAGGCTCATTCCTTGGAGTCATGCCCCATGTGGAGGAGGGGAGGCAGTGAGTTTACTTGCAGAGTTTGGCTTAGAGGCCACATTTGAGTAACAAGGAGGTTTTCAGGAGATAACTATTAGGCATTAATTATAATTAGGCTTAATTTCATCAACAAAGGAATAAGGTTTGTAACTGCAAGCATTAAGAGCAAAGTCTTGGCTTATTGACGTTTTTCCTTTTATTAGGCAAGGCTTAAATATTCCAGAATTTTTTTTGCCATCTTATTTGAGAAATTAGCAGGACTTCCCCATGAGGGACATTTAATATTTTGTTAGTGTGACAATTTGAATTTGGTGAATCCAATTAAAAAAAAAGGATTATATTCCTAAAATAATCTATTCCTGTGGATATGATACCCTTTGATTGCATTAAATTCATTTTAGATCATTTGAATAGATTGCTTTTGATTGGACTACATCAGTGAGGCATGATTCAAGTTGAGTCTCCCCGCTCTTGCAGGGTCTTATATAAATGGAGACACAGAGAGAAAGGAAGCTGCCATATTTGATCCAGTCATGTGAGAGAAAGGAATCCAGGTTCACCCACAGCTGAGCTCAAGGAGAGAAACCCTGAGAGGCTCAAAGAGCCAAGTCACAAGGAGAGATGACTGATCAGTCACAGCTGAGTTCAAGGAGAAAGTAGAGAGAGACAGGCTGCCCCACCCTCTTGCCTGATTGCCACATGACAGGACACCAGGATTTCCCGTAGCTGACCATCTCTGATGGTGCTTTGATTTGGACATTTCATGGCCTCAGAACTGTGAGCTTTTCCCTAAATAAAATCCCCATTATGAAAGCCAACCCATTTCTGGTACTTTGCACCAGCAGCCCTGTGGCAAGCTAAGACAGCTACCATGTGGGACTCTAACAATCCGGAAAACATATCTATGGCAACAAGGATACATTTATATCCCATAGACGTATGCTTTAGGTACATTTTTTCCATATACCACTCCACTATCAACACCCTGTACTAGTGACATACCTTTGTTACAGATCCTGAAAGAAAATTCTTATACTTTTATTATTAACCACAATCTTCAGCCACCAGAGTTCACTGTGTTATACAATACCCCAATTTATCCTCTAGCTTTCCTTCTAGCAACATATATGACTCAAAACTTTCCCTTTCAACCATGTTCACACTCACACTTCATGGCTGTTAATTGCACTCTCATCCTGTGCATAAATCACTTCTGTCCATTTCCAAATGATTACAATCAACCTAATTATAAATTCTGCACAGATTAATAATCAGCTCACCATTCTATACTCTCCTGGTAACCTAACTTTCAGACTCTACCTCCATGAGTCTGTTCATTTTATTTAGTTCATATCAGTGAGATCATACAAAATTTATCCTTTTGTGTTCTGGCTTATTTCACTCACCATAAGGTCCTTGAGGTTCATAGTTTGGTTTTTTTAATAGCAGCCAGTCTAGTAGGTGTGAATGTTATCTCATTGTAATTTTGGTTTACATTTCCCTAATAGCTAATAATGTTGAGCATATTTGCAAATGCTTTTTAGCTATCTGTATTTCTTCTTTGGAAAAATGTCTATTTAAGTCTTTTGCCCATTTTTTTAATTGGACTGATTGTCTTTTTATTGTTGAATTGTAGTATTTCTTTATATGCTGGATATTAGACCCTTATCAGATATGTGGTTCCCAAATATTTTCTCCCATTGAGTAGGCTGCATATTCACTTTCTTGACAAATTTCCTTTGAAGCACAAAAGTGTTTAATTTTGAGGAGGCTCCATTTAGCTATTTTTTTTCTTTCCTTGCTTGCTCTTTGTGTGTAAAGTTTTTGAAAGCATTGCCTACCACAATATCTCATAGCTGTTTCCCTATATTATCTTATAGGAGTTTTATAGTCCTGGTTTTCATATTTAGGTCCTTGATCCATTTTGAGTTAATTTTTGCATGTGGTGTGAGATAGCAGTCCTCTTTCTGTTATAAGAGACAAAGAAGGACACTATATATTAATAAATGGGACAATCTACCATGAGGAAAAAACAATCACAAATATTTATGCATCTAATCAGTGTGCCCCAAAATACATGCGGCAAGCACTGGCAAAACAGAGGGGAGAAATAGAAGCCTGTACAATAAATAGTGGGGGACTTCAATACATCACTCTCAGCAATAGAGCATCTAGACAGAAGATCAATAAATAAACAGTGATCTTCAATAATACGTTAAAGGAATTTGACCTAATGGACATATACAGAATCTTGCATCCCAAAACAGCAGGATATGCATTCTTTTTGAGTGCTCATGGATCATTCTTCAGGATAGACCACACATTAGATCATAGAACAAGTCTCAATGGATTTAGAAAGATTGAAATTATACAAAGCACTTTCTCTGACCACAAGGTGATGAAGCTAGAAATCAATAATGAATGGAGAACTGGAAAATTCACAAATATATGGAAGTTAAACAACACATTCTAAAACAATTAGTGAGTCAAAAGGAAATTGTAAGAGAAATCAGTAAAAATCTTGAGGTGAATGAAAATGAGAACATAACATTTCAAAATTTCTAGAACACAGATAAGATAGTGCTGAGAGGGAAATTTATAGCCCTAAATGCATGCATTGAAAAAGAAGAAAGAGCTAAAATCAAAGACCTAACTGCACACCTGGAGGAACTAGAAACAGAACAGCACACTAATCCCAAAGCAAGAAGGGAAGAAATAACAAAAAGTTTACAGCAGAATTAAACAAAATCAAGAATAAAAAAACAATGGAATTAACAAAACAAAAAGCCGTTTTTCTGAGAAGATTAATGAAATTGACAAACCCTTAGTTAGACTAACAAAGAAAAAAGATAGAAGATGCAAATAAATAAAATCAGATACAAGAGAGGGGACATCACCAATAACCCCACAGAAATAAAAAGGATCATAAGAGGATACTACGAAAAACTGTGAGTCAGCAAATTGGACAACTTAGATGAAATGGATGAATTTCTAGAAGCACACAAACAACCTAAACTGATGAAAGAAGAAATTGAAGACCTCAACTGATGAATTATTAGTAATTGAGATTGAATCAGTCATCAAAAACATTTCAACAAAGAAAACCCAGGACCAGATGGCTTCACAGGTAAATTTTACCAATCTCCTGAAAGAACTAATACAAATCCTTCTCAAACTTTTCTGAAGAATTGAACAGAAGAGAACATTACTTAACTTATTCTATGAAAGCAACATCACCCTAATTCCAAAGCCACATAAAGATGCTAC
Source organism: Cabassous unicinctus (assembly GCA_029593785.1). Classification (NCBI taxonomy): domain Eukaryota; kingdom Metazoa; phylum Chordata; class Mammalia; order Cingulata; family Chlamyphoridae; genus Cabassous; species Cabassous unicinctus. The sequence goes on from JAQZBX010015044.1 coordinate 17,525, forward strand.
AAGAAAAGAAAATTACAGACCAATCTTTCTAATGAACTTATATGCAAAAATTCTCAAAAAACTACTTGCAAATCAAATCCAATAACATATTAAATTAATTATATACTGTGATAAACTGGGTTTTATCTCAGGTATGCAAGGATGGTTCAACGTAAGAAAATCAATTAATGTACTAAACCACATTAACAGATTGAAGGAGAAAAATTACACGATCATCTCGATCGATGCAGAAAATGCATTCGGCAAAATTCAGCTTCCTTTCTTGATAAAAAACTTCAAAAGATAAGAATAGAAGGAAACTTCCTCAAAATGATAAAGGGCAAAAATGAAAAACCCATAGCTAACATCATACTCAGTGGTGAAAGGCTACAAGCTTTCCCTGTAAGAGCTAGAACAAGACAAGATGCCCACTGTCACCACCCTTATTCAACATTGTATTAGAAGTTCTTGCTAGAGAAGTTAGGCAAGAAAAAGAAATAAAAGTCATTCACATTGGAAAGGAAGAAGTAAAACTTTATTTGCAGATGACATGATCCTATATATAGAAAGCCTTAGAAAATCTTCAACAAAGCTACTAGAGCTAATAAACGAGTTCAGCAAATTGGCGAGATATAAAATCAACATGCAAAAAGTAGTCGTGTTTCCATACACTAGGAATGAGCAATCAGAGGAGGAAATCAAGAAAAACTTCCATTAACATTAACAATTAAAAGAATCAAATATCTAGGAATAAATTTAACTAAGGATGTAAAGGACTTGTACAGAGAAAATGACACATTATTAATTGAAATCAAAGACCTAAATAATGGAAGGATATTCTATGTTCATGGATTGGAAGACTAAATCTCTTTAAGATGTCAATTCTACCGAAATTGATTTACAGATTCAATGCAATCCTAATAACAATTCCAACAGCCTTTTTTTTCATAAATGGAAATATCAATTATCAAATTTATTTGGAAGGGTAAGAGGCCCCGAATAGCCAAAAACATCTTGAAAAAGAAGAACAAAGTTGGAAGACTCGTACCACCTGACTTTAAAACACAGTACAAAGCTACAGTGGTCAAAACTGCATGGTACTGGCACAAAGATAGACATTGGTCAATGGAACTGAATTGAGAGTTCAGAAACAGACTTGCATATCTGTGGCCAACTGATTGTCAAGGCTTTCAAGTTCACCCAACTGGGGCAGAATAATCTTTTCAAAAAATGGTGCTGGGAGAACTAAATAATATACTTTATAAACTGAATCTAAAAGTAATTTGAGCAAGTCAATATAGATAATTAATGGCAGAGCCATGACTTGAACCCTGCTTTTCTGACTTTAAGGCTGGTTTTGGTTCTACTGTCCTACAATAACAACATGATTAGCCCCAGTACATCTTGGCAAAATGTCAGTCTGCCCACCATAACTAGAAGGTCCTCTAAATCATGTACTGTCCACTGCTGGGTTTGCTGAAATTGGATAGCTCCAATTACATATGTGCATATGTGCATATACCTCAATTGCTTGTAAGGCTACAACATTGCATCACACAATGCAGTGGCTCATCACTAATCTATATGCTCAGTTAATATTTAGTGAGTGCCTATTATGTACCAGGAACTGTCTTGGGTGCTGGGTTTATAAAGTGAACAAAATAGACAAAAAAATCCTGTTTCTGTGGAGTTTACCTCCTAGTTTAGAAATCAGAAAATAAAAGATAAATGCTCATGAGAAAAATAAAGCAAATAAGGGGGGATGAAGTGTAGAGAGTGTAGAGGGTAGTTCTCACTGAGAAGGTGACTTGTGAGAAAAGACTTAAAGGAAATAAGGAAACTGTGTATGCAGATATTTGGGGAAAGAACATTTTAAGCAGAAGGAAGAACAAATGCAAACTCTCTGAAGTAGGGTCATACCTGATACGTTTAGAGAACAGCAAGGAGGCAAGTGTGGCTGGAGCAGAGTGAGTGATGAAGGGAGTCTAAGGAGATGAGACCAGAGAGGTTATGGTGAAAAGATCATGTAGCAGCACCCTGAATGGCTTTGGAGAGACTTAGACTTTTACTTTGAATGAGACGGAAAACCACCATTTGAGAGAGGCACCATCTCACCTACTCTTCAACTTCCAGGAAAGTCCTGCCAGAGGGGTTGGGGAATTTTTGTTAAAAATGCTGATTCTAACCCAGATCAGGAGTGTGGAGTAACCTTTGGATTGGAGTCACGTAATCTGCATTTTAAATTGTTCCCAGCTGCTGCTTATGGCCACTAAACTTTGTGTAGTACTGCCTGAACTATTAGCTCATTTCAGCTTCCAAAGAGCAGATAATCAACCCCAATTTTACCATCTGGGTAATGCTAAATGAGGCCCACTTCCAGTTAGATTAATGAAGCTAGGAGGAGACTGCATGCTTCTACAAACCAATGCTGCTCTAACACCTTGGAAACTCCCCCATACGATGTCAGGAAGAAGTATTTGTAAAATCACTGAGGTGCATATATGGAATCCACACAACAGCATTAAATTAGCCCTTTTAATCAAATGAGTAGCTTTGCAATTTGTACATGAACAACCCCTGCTGGAATTTGAGCCAGGAACCCTTGGAACTAAAAAAAAAAAAGAGCTCTGCTTTTTGTAGATGAGTGAGAATTACCAATTACACAGATGAGCACTGGGCTTTCTAGCTCCTTTCTCACATCTGGATTCATTATCAAGCAAGGATATCACTGCATGTGGCTAAAAAGCATATTCTACCTGAGGTATGACCCCTAAAATCTCCTAGGAATAAAAATACTCCCTAGGACAGCTTTACAATGGGTAAATTAGTCCTAACACTAGCCATGCAGTAGCAGAATATTTCTTTGGTAGTTTATGCCCCAGGAGCAACAAGTTGGTTTTTTATCAGATTTATTTTGGTGCCATCTTAGGATTTGTTACTTTTTCTTCTTGAATAGAAAAAGCAAGCTAGAAAATATAATTTGGGGTTAGACTGAAAAGAAACAAAACTCGTTATTAATTGGTTTTGAACTTTAAAAATGTAATTTCAGGCTAAAAATCCAAACAATATTTAAACATAGACTACAATGAAATATTTGGGAATTTTGATGAAATATTTTCCCCTTAATTTGTTCCAAAATATTGACTTTCAGAAGAAACAGCAAGGTAATTGTATACTTTGGAAATGTTAGTTTCTCTATGAATCCTGAGAAGTTGGATAGCCCATTTCAAATTAAGAGCTGGAACAAGCTAGAGTAAATAACAAGTGGTTTCTTTTGGGTCCTAGGGAATCAATCATTTCCTTAAAAGCCTCTTTTTTTTCTATGACCTTCAGAACCACATGAAACTTGCTTTCTAAGAGGTGCTATTTGCTGGGCTTACCTGATCGTCACAGGTCTCTATATAATTTGTATTTTCATTTGCAATTTAAAAAATAAGACATAACAAATCTTAAAATGATTTTCTTAGAGCATCGTAAAATGGATTTTTCTTACTGACCATTACTCATCCCCCCCTCCACTTCTTTTTTCCATCTTTCAGGTTCTCCATTTAATTAATCCTTTTACTTTCAATGAATTATTTTCCGAGATAACCTCAGCTCAGTTGGTTTATTTTTCAGCCTTCCTGCCCACATTTATATTTTCATACTGAGTGTGTCACTCTCTCATTCTATGTATGTGTGTGTGTGTATGTGTGTATGCTCTAATGTCTGTAGTTCTATTTTCTTGTACCTCTTCCCATTTGCCAACCATGGATACCTTTTCCCAGGTCAAAAATAAAGATTGGTTTACTTAATCAATATCTGGGTCTTTATCCTCATTTTAAAGTAGTTAGAAAAGATACTTTCCAACATGTCAGATATTGGGAAGATGGGATACTACACCAAAGGAAAGGAAATTATTGTAATAAGTGTCTCTGACATCTCTGATATTTTTTCATGTCTCTACTTCTTTAAATAGTAAAAATCATCGTGCAGTCCATTTCTATTTTTCTTTCATATTATTCCTCCATCTTGTGATGGGCTCTGATTTCTTTCATTTCTTTCATATTGATAACAATAATGCAAATACTTACTACTAGAAGAAAATAATTCACCTTATTCTTCCCATTTTAAAAGAAAGCAAGTGACTCATTTATTTTGCCTTACAGTGATTAAAAAATACAGTAACAATATTTTGGTCTCTTCACATGACTCTGATGGGTTATCATACATCTTTTAGATTAACTCTGAAGCAAGATGCCCTAAACAACAGCAGGGTTTTCCTCCAATAGTGCTGACTGCCTAATATAAGCCATAATATCAGATCAGAACTTTCCTCTACTTCATTTTTTACTCTTTCAGATGGAATAGAGAAGAGCAGGAGTTACCAAAGAGAAGAGCAGTACACTTGGTCAAGGGAGTCAGTGTGGAGAGCTTCAATAACAAAAATTAAGAATGAATATTTCCTTTTCATTTCTGAAAGAAAGCTTTATAGTCCACCCATAGAGATCACACTAGATAGCCTCCAAGATGTTTCTACATATAAAATTTTATTTTAATGCTCAAAATGTGTAAAAATGATTCAGATAACAATGAAGTGAAAAAATGCAATATAATGTAAAAAGAAAAGGCAGATACCATTCCTTTTAATCTGGCTTATGTCTGTTGCATAGGAAGCCAGGATCTGCCTGTATTCCTCAACATGGCATGTAACTTTGAGTTGAAATACAAGAAATTATTTATAATACACAATGCAGGCTCATAACCAGAATTTGTTTTATCAGAGTTTTCCAGGATAGAGATTCTACTGGCAAATTATGCATATTTAGAAACAGCATTAACTTAGTTTTTAAACTTTTAGTAAATATCGGTTATTAACCAACTCTAAGAAGTTAATGTTCTAGCAATGCATAGGCTGGTTAAGGTTCAACAAAAATGCATTCATTTATTCATGAAATGTTATTGAGCTCATATATGCAAGGAACCATGCTGAACTCTGAAAGTTTTACAAAAGTAAGTCTGTTAAACAGTCATTTCAAGGTGAATATAGTTCAATAGTAATTAGATCATTTTCAGCAATAGAAAAAGTGTTTGACTCAAGAGAGGTATAGGTTTATACACTATTCATTTTTATTAATAGTAAATCTAAAGTTTTACAAAGCATTTATTTGTGTTAATATCATTGGCATTTTCAAGCATTCCTAAAAGTCTGATTTGAAATTAGGTGAGAAGGTTAAGAAAAAGGTAATTATGGAGATTTCAGTAACTAAGGGATTTCAGGAAAAGGGGGAGATCTTTACTTTTTATTTTCACTTTTTCATCCCTAACTATGGCCCTGGCCTGGTTAAACATTATTTATTTTACTCCTTTCTTCCCACCTAATAACCTGATGTAGAATCTTAACCATACACTAAGTCTATACATGTGCGTATATATTTAAAAGGTGTACTTCAGAGGGTAGTGGAAATTTAAAAGTTGGCTAATTCATGATGGTTTAACTTGATAGTCATTCTACCAGTATTAAGAAACATGAGATAAGCTAAATTTTGCAGCTTTCTTCCCCCAAAAATGTGCTTGGTTTATTTCTTTTATGACTTTGTTCCATTTCCCCAGAAGGAGAGTGGTGGCTTTACAATTTTGATGGAAAAATTTTAAATAAAATATAGATTGTCCAAATGGAGGAAGTGACTTCACTGCAAGGAAGTAGTTATTTGACCAGAATTGCATTTTCCTATTCAGCTGTACTAAAAGCTTTCTTGGAATAAGATGGAATATAAATTACATAAGAAATACAGAAACAAATATTCCAACCTCTTCTGAACGTTGCCACATCCTGGCTTAGAATGTACATATTTCATAATCAATTATTTGGGATGATGTAAAACTTCAAATAGAGACAGAAAATACTAGCATTTTATTTGAAAAGCATAATGATTTGGGAGTCTCTGTAAGGTATAGTTTGTGCTTTTATAAAAAAAAAAAAAGCTTATGCTAAAAGAAGTAAAATTCTGAATTAAATTCAGAAGATTGTAATTTTAATCATTTTATACTATGTGAGCAGGGTGGGGGCAGTGTGGGGAAAATAGAAAACACTCATATTCCAGAATGTTTGTATGATTAAAAACACCTCTTTATATCTTTCTCAGGGCTGTGGAAAAACTGTGACTTTGCTCATTTCAGTGTTTGTTGGAGACTCCGCCAAGTATTGAGAGATTTCATTGTATGCTTTGTTTTGTTTGATATTTTTGTTACTAGTGTATACTTTCGACTATTCTCCTTAAATCAAAGTTTGCGGCAAAAACTTGTGCTATTACCTTTTTAGGGAGTACAATCTCAGGGATGCAGAAGTTAAAGAAGTTTTTGCTCATCTCTTGGGATGGTCTTTCCATCATCTGAATGACTACATCTAAAGAAAGACCCTCTGAGGGGTGAAAGGCAGAGGGATTTAGTCAGTCTCCTATCTTCCTTTGGCCAAAGGGTTATTCTAAAGTATGATAAGTCCCCTGTCCTTTTTGGATTGTGTATTAATTGCAGCCAACATATCCCATCATCAATAGGGTAACACCAGGCAGAAGGTAAGACATGAGAGGTACATAGAGTGAGAATGAAGCCAGGTACTTTCTGGTTGTTCCTGCATGAAACTGATTGGAAACCATACAGAGCTGGGCACTGTAATGGCAGCCAGATTAAAAAGTGACTGAAGGCCCAGGAGATGTGATGCAAAGAATCTGAAGTAGCACATAAATATTGTGAGATTTAGTGAGTTCATATGATACCCAAATTTGACTAGTGACTTCTCTAACCCATGATTTGGTCTTTAGTAGTGGCAAGACAGCCTACAGTAGAAGTTGCTATATTACTGACTTAAGAAAGTTAGGTGTAAAACCCAAATCATTAAAACCCAATCATCCTTGAATGTAACTAACTCTTGGACTTTACTGAGGATTGTGAGCAAGAAAAAGGTAGATCACTTTCCTTGTGAGTCTAACCTTCACTTTGTCTTGTCATTTAGGCTTGTGTAGTTTCAAGTATTCTTCCATGTTCTTCGTCTCCCTACACAAAATTTAAGAGCACTCATTGAGACAAGTGAAGGCCCCAACCCCATCAGCTCACATTCAAGGCTCAACTTGAACCTGGCATGTTTGTTGTTCCATAGTTCTACCTCTCTCATGTAAGTGGTGGTTAGAATTATTGTGGTATTCCCCAATGAAGGTTTTAGTGAGAATGATAATAAATATGATTAACAAATATGATACTTAGGCATCTCAAATGTAGAGAGTAAGATAGATGGGAAGAGAAATTTAGTCTACAAAACACAAATATATCTATGGCATCAAGGAGAGAACTAGCATAAATAAATACATAGTTCTCTTTAAATGGGTGATTTCAAACCATTTAAAGTAGAATGTTGTATAGGCCAAATTTATAGGCTTAATGTAGGAATAATGTGTTGGCCAACTATTACAAGAACTGATGGCTCTATGAGTTCTTTTCATATGGTGTAGTGCAAAGAGATGATGATGTAGTGGCTTGGTTCTATTACTTATTAAATGTGTGTTCTCAGGCAAGCCTCTTAAGCTGTCTGTAAGTCTCAGCTTCCTCAGTATTAACTATTTCTAACTCAATCGTTACTGCAAACATTAAATGAGAAATGTGTAAGAGCTTCATAAATGGTAAAGTATCATAAATAAATCATCTTTAAAAGATTGTATAAATATTTTACATTATCTATTAAACCACTGGAAATATTTAAACATCTGGCTCATCCTCTAGAATTTGAGCTCAAAGTAATGAGGACCTCATTGAATGTTGAATGAATGAGTGAATGAATATTTGAACTTACTCCAATAGGTTGATTAATTTGATGTATATTCTAAACTCATATCTAGAAAATTTGTAAGCCTTCATTGATTAAAAAATGTTTGTACTGAGTGCCTGAAGTGTGTCTGACATTGCGCAATATGCTGGGAATAGAAAATTGTTCATAGTATCCTCACATTGTTTGACTAGATCACTGTCTAGTGGAAAGACAGGCATAAAGTGATAAAACAAAGTTATTTCATTTACAGAACATTTCATATGTCATATCTTAATCAATTCTCATCTATGTTAGGTAGCTACTAGGATAGCCTACTTTTCAAATGAAAAAAAAATATTAGGCTTGAAGAAAAGGTTTTTATCTCAAATTCCTCAGTTATCATAGGTAGTTTTACAAATGCCTGCCCCTCATGAACTTACACAAAATAAATTTGTACATTTGCATACATATGAATAAATATGTATATGTATGTTTGTGTGTGACACTGAGTAAAACCAAGAAGCAAACCACCAATGTTTTTAAATGCCTGAAATCTTCAAGAAATTGAAACTCCGTGTGGTGAGTTGTCTGAAACTTCTGGCTACCTTTTAAAAAGCCACTCATCGTAAGTTCATTGCTGGTTGAATTGGTAGAGTTAGGTAGGGTAAATTGTGAAGGATCTGTGTCTAAGACCCAAGAAGAAATCTCTTAAAACTGGCAGCAACTGGAGATATAGAAGCAACATCTGGAGATGTAGAAGCACCCCATTTCAGAGCACTTCACTTGTGGATATATTTGATATTTGGCATTTTTTACTTCAAGTGTTTTTTAAAAACACTAAATAAAAAGTAAGCAATCACATAAGAACAAGCTGAGAAAAAATATCAAAATAAGAAATGTTTTATGATTTTGATTCTTAGATATTTATTTTAACTTATATCCCCAAATTATGAGAAATCTATATGGGCTTTTATGTAAGCATATGAGCATTTGACACTTTTTTTTTGGTTGTTGTTGTTCTGATGGTGAAAAATCTGATTTCAGCTGGCAAAAAAAAAAAAGGCAGCTGAACAGTGCTGCCACCTACTGCTCAGAGAGACGTTCAGTACTGCTGTGACTCCATTGTACTCTGCATAGCATGGACTTTGAGTATTTAAATGTGTATGGCACCCAAATAATAAGTCCATGGGATTAACTACATTTCACATCAGCTGGTAGGAAATAATTATTATAAGTCCATCAGAGAATTGCAGTTTGATTGCAGTCAATAGAGAAAAGTCTAGAGTATGCAGTGCTGTATTTTGCATTTCACATACTTAACTATAAACCGTCTGTGTTGTATTTTCTATTGACATAGATGATTATATTAAACAGAATAATTTCTATTCCATTGTGCTGATGAAGTTCAGTGATGACAGAAATAAAAAGGACACTAAAGACTTAAAAGAACTTCATTGAGGATAAAGCATATTCTTTGCTGTAAGTAGAAAAAGACTGATACTTTCAGCAAAAGAACGGTTCGTAGAATTTTAAAGAGGTTTTATGTAGAAAATGGTTTTAGAGCTGGCAAGGAGATATTGACAGCACACCCTGTGTGCTGGCCAGACAGCCAGCTCCTTGCACAAGTGAGGAGGCAGAGCCATCCTGGCGGGAAGGCTCTGACAAGCCAAATGAGAGTTGGCCGCGGTCTTTGTTTGCTTAATAGGAAAAGTTATTACCTTTGCTTGTTATCCCAAGAAGGCTAATGGAGCTCTCACGGTCTCTCTTTCCAGACACTAAATAACGTCAATTACAATGACTGCAATTAAAACAGGGAGTAGGAGATGTGAAGTTCAAAATGAAACTAATAACCTCTTGACTGACATCCTCTGTTAACTTTCTCTTGTCATGTGAATGCTTTAAAATTCTGGCTCCCCGCATTAACTTATATCACCTTAAATATCTTTAAATGATTAGAAAAAAAAAGAGGATAGAAGAAATGCATCTGTTCTAGGAATCTTAACATTTGAAGTCTTCTACCATCAGTAGAATTGGTTATCTTTAAGAGGTGTGAAGCATGGAGGGAGTAAATACATGGATTTAGAATGACCTGAGTTTTCAACTTTGTAATGCCTTAAATATAATTATAACATTCTACTGTTTCTTGTCTTCTGAACTTGTTGTATTCATATACTCTTAGGAGTTAATAGGTCATAATTCTAGTCTCTATTCTCAGGTGACAAATATACTTAAAAGAAGATATTTCACATAGATAGTCAATGCACAATTTTTAATAAAAATATGTCAGTGCAACAAGAAAAGCTTGGACTTATTCTAATATTAGTCCACAGTATTAACTCCACAGAGAAAAGTGCATAGAATATATTTTATAGCTGAAGGGAGAGGATGGGAAATCTATATAGTAAAATGTCTGGGGACTTATTTGCAATCTTTTAAAAAAGATATTTAAAGACCTTTGTACTCTAATGAAAATTAGAATTTATATAATTGTTTGATTATTGGCCTTTCTCCATTTATAAGAATATGTAGAGTTTCCATATTTTACTATTCCTACAGCTAGTATTTAACTTTATGATTTATGGTTTTTTTTCCTAGACAATTTTCAGAAGCAGTACTAGTACATTTTGTGAAATGGGATGTACAGGTACATTAAAGCATATAAACAATTCTCTATAAAATAGCAAGTGAGCAGGTGGTTTAGTTGCCATAGACACACTTTTTAATGTTAGCCTGATCCAACACAAAATACACCTATTGTCCTGGGATCCATGTCTGCTTCTCTGGTATATCCTTGCCAATGAAAAAGTCTTGATTTATAACACATGTTTATGGAGTAAAGATTCAATGCACTCTAATGCTATGAAATGAATTAGGAAAACAGAACTTTTCATTCAAAAATGCATTTAGGGGTTGCAGTTAAAAAATATATTGCATAATTTATTCTTTTCCATTTTCTTCTTTTTTTCCCCCAAACTCTCTTCTAAATGATAATTACTTAGTGAATATACTGAAGATTACTAGAGCATGAGAAGGGGGAACATTAGGAAAATTTAACGCAGAGTTATAAATATGGTGAAATTGAATAAACTAGCTTATTTTTATGTGAATGACACTGACTGGAATTGTACTATGTAGTGGCCCTGAGTAATATCTACCATTTCAGTATCTTTATCATATTTTTAAATGAGCTCAGGACTCCAGAGACCTTAAATTTTAAAAACATAAATTACACTCCTACTAAATGAAAACAGTATGAACTCTCTTTTTCTCATTTAATCAAGTGTTAATATGCCCCTTTCTTGAGGTATTACCATTTCATTGCTGGAACCATAACCTGGCACCTTGAATGAAAAGGTGCATATCACAATTGAGAAAGAAACAACAAAGCATTGGGAAGCTAGGCTAAAAATTTTCTCTCTACAATCCAGTATTATGAAAAAGAAGCTTAAGATGGATTACATGAGTTTAATATACTAAAAGGGAAGGGGAAATTCCTGTGAATTCAATTTTCAATATCTTTACTTCTTTCTAACTAAACAGTCTGAGAAACATATTTAACAATTTTTTTTTACAAAGAATATTTATTTTACTGTAGAATGCAGTATTATGTCCCATATCTCCAACTATCTTTGGAGATACGAGATTATCTAACTTGACTACTGATAACATCATTTTGGGTAAAACCCAATGAAGTTCTCTATCAGTGTGGTATGTTTGAAATGTAAGATTTTATACTAAGAAATATATAGTGCTTGAAGATTTTCAAAGGTGAATCTGGCAATCTTTAATCTACCATGATTTAATTTAGCCAATACATTATTAATATAGATGCACTGCTAGAGGTTGAGATCATAAGGTAACATAAACTATTGTTTTTAAAATATTCTTTCTGTTTATCATATTTAGTTGATCTATTAAAGAACACATGGACAACCATTCAAAGAATATATATAGTGACTTTTTTGCTTTTTAATTGAATTGAAAATAGTAAGAAATAGGGCCTATTTAGACATTTTTATTAAAAATATATTACCTAGGGAAGCGGGTGTGGCTCAATCGATAGAGCTCCCGTTTACCATATGGGAGGCCCCGGGTTCGCTTCCCGGGGCCTCCTTGTGAGGGCATGCCAGCCCGCACGGCGCGGTGGGCTGATACAGCAAGACCTCACAGCAAGGGGGAGATAAGCAGACACAGAAAAAACACACAGCAAATGGACACAGCAAACACAAGCAGCAAGGGGGGGATAAATAAATAAATAATATATATATATATATATATATATATATAACCTAAGGCACAGACCAAGAATTAAATTCTTGCTTAAGCAGAAAAAATATTTGTTAATCTTTAAATCAGATATAATTTTGTGTGTGTGAATTCTGAAAATATGCATGTAAAGCTGTTTGATGGGAGTAATGTCACTTAAAAGAAAAATTTTGAAAGAAATGTAAATTTCCTAAGGTTCCTATTTCTAATGAAATATGGTGGTTATGATGCCATAGAATATACCAAGTCTACAGAACATAGAAGTTTACCCCTGATAACTTGACACTTGCAATACCAATACATTTTCAATAGCCACTAAATGACCAGCACTTAAGCAAAACAGTAAGAGCTACTCCTTTGATCTATTAAGGAATAGTTCTTCCTAAATCTTGATTTGGAAGCAGGATACTTTTATACAGCCTTGAGTAGTGTAGCTTGATTCTAGAACACGTTATTTCATCTGGCTAAGAGGAGTGAACAATTTATTGACATTTAAGTTGTATGCATTTATACTTTTCTGCAGTATTCAAGAGTAGAGCATCAATCTGGAAGAGTCCGTGTCCATAGGAAATTTTGAATTTCCTAGTAACCATATTTTAAAAAAATGAAGAGAATCAAGTGGAATATATTTTAATAATATGTTGTATAAAACTCAGTAACTTGGAAATTTTTTTCATAATATGTCTTCAAAATATAGTCTATATTTTGTACTTATAGCACATCTCAATTCTGACTAGCCACACAAATGCTCAGTAGTCACATGCTGTACTCTATTAGAAAGCATGGGTCTATTACATGTTTTTTCTGCTAGCTGAGACAACAATTTTAATGACCTGGAAAGTTTGCAAGAGGCTGCATTTACTTTGATCTTGTTGCTTAAACCAACTTAATATAGCTTCGTTCATGTGCTAGAATACTCTATGTCCCTCCTACCCTCCCTTACTCTTTTCTCACCACCCACTTCCCTGGCTAGGAATAGTTTATTTATTTATTTATTTATTTATTTATTTATTGCTAGGCCCTTGTCAAATGCTCATGATCACCATTGAGAATTTAGCTCTGGGTTCCACACCAACCCCTATATAATATTTCTTTTCACATTCTGCTTCTCTTTATCCCTCATTAGTGCCTCACCTTCCTTCATTGCTTCATAGCCAAACCTTTTGAAATAAGAGTCTATACCTGCTGTTTCCCCTTGTATATCACCAATGGGCTTTCTGACCCACTGCAGTCTATTTCCTGTTCCTAACACTTAAGCAAAAAGCTTTTATCAGTAATACTACTAATGACCTAAATGCCAATTGTAATAGCTTCTCTTCAGTCCTGTTCCTACGTTGACAATCTAACATTTGACATTGTCAATCATTTCATTTTAAGAACTACATATTTCCTGGATTTCCATGTGCACTACCCTTTGCTGGACACTTTCCCACCCTCTAATATTACTATCTCAGTTTCCTTCTCCCATGTTTGTTTGTTTTTCCCCCTATCTCTTACACGTGTGTTTCCTTACTTTGTTCTCTGTGAAGATATCTTATCTACATCTACCCTCAATCGTTCCATATATTCTGATGACTTTCTCATTCATTCATTTATTCACTCTTTAAATAATGATTGCCTACCTAACATATGCAAGGTGCCGTTCTAAATGGTAGAGAGCACAAAGAGTGATAAATTGTTGGGCCTCATGATGCTTTCTTTACAGTTGTGTGATACAGACAATAAGCTGTATAACACTGGCTATTTTACAGATAAGCAGGAAAATAACCAATGTGCTTACATATTGTCAGGTAGGTATAAGTGCTGTGAAGTAAAACAAAACAGCAAGGGGTTAGAGACTCACAAAGGAGAGGATGATATTTTAGTTCAAACAGTTGGAGAAGACCTGTCCTTGGAAATGACATTTAGATGTTATCCAGTCAGTGGCACAAACCAAAAATCTGAAGTAATCTTTGATGCTTCCTCTCTCTCATACTCCTGTTCACTCTGACACCAAGTCCTGCTGATTTTAGTTCTTAAATATCTTTTAAATCTCTCTGCTTTCCCCATTTCTACCACCATTACCATCATCACTACCACTATCCAAGTCCAGGCTGCCATCATCTCACCTGGACTATAGTCTCCTAACTCTGCTTTTTATTCCTCTCTTCCCTTTCTACTCAGTCTTGCACACTGTTAGCACTGAGATTATCTCAAAATGTAATCCAATCATGTTACTTGTGAGGCTCTTTGGTTGAAATGACCCAATGCCTTTCAGTGCCCTTAGGATAAAAGTCAAAACACTGAGCATGACCTTCATGGTTTTGCATGTTGGCCCCTACACACCGGTATTAATCAGCTAAAGGGATGCTGATGCAAAATACCATAATCTGTTGGTTTTTATAAAGGGTATTTATTTGGGGTAGAAACTTACAGTTACCAGGCCATAAAGCGTAAGTTACTTCCTTCACCAAAGTCTATTGCCACGTGTTGGAGTAAAATGGCTGCTGACATCTGTGAGGGTTCAGGCTTCCTGGGTTCCTCTCTTCCCAGGCCTTGCTTCTCTCTGAGCTCAGCTTCTCTGCTATCTCCATAAGGCCAGCTGTAGACTATCAGGCAAATGGCTTGTTTCTCTTCCTGGGGCCTTTTCTCTTCCCTCACAACCAAGCTCCTCTGTGTGCTTGCTTCCCGGCACTCCAGCTCCCAAACTCCAAATTGCTTTCTCTGTGGTGTCATTCCTCTGTTGGTGGGCAGAGATGCAACATCCTATTGACGTGGCCCAATCAAAGCCTTAATCATTATTTAATCAAGTAAAAGTAAAAACCTCTAAATCCAATACGCTCTAATATGCCCAGAGGAAAAGACCAGTTTACAAACATAATCCAATATTACTTTTTGGAATCCATCAATAATATCAAACTGCTACAACACCCTTCTAGCCTAACCTCACACCAAACTCCTTATTTCTGCCCACGAAATTCCATGATCCCTCAAAGGGATCACATACTGTTCTTAGACATGAAGCCAGATTAGCTTATATTCCAACTCTGTTGTTTACTGGACATCTTTGAGAAAGCCACTTGAGCTCTCAGTGCCTCAGTTACATTATCTGTAAAATGAGAATATTAAATAGCACATACTTTAAGTGCTTATCACTGAAGCACTATATGAAGGTTTATTATTATATAAAGCTTTGCTGTTATATTACACTGCCTAGAATATAGTAGATTCTCAATAAATTCTTGTTGAACAATGGATTAGTCAGCCAAAGGAGAGCTGATACAAAGTACCAGAATTCTGTTGGATTTTATAAAGGGTATTTATTTGGGGTAATAGCTTAGAGTTACAAGGCCCTAAAGAGTCCAATTGAAGGCTACTTTCTCACCAAAGTCAATTGTCACATGTTGATGCAAGATGGCAGCTCATCTCTGCCTGGTCTCTCAGGGCTTCCTATATCAGTCTCTGGCAAGGGCTCATTTCTTTTGGTGTCTTCTCAGCTGCTCAGCTGCTCTGTTCTCTTCAGCTGCAAACTATCAGGTGAACGGCTCATCTCTCCCCAGGCTTTAGCTATTTGAGTCTTCTCCTTTCTGTCACATGACAAAGTTCTCTCCTCTGGCATCTATGGAGCTCTCTCTCTTCACGTATCTTCTTCTGTGTGTCTTCTTGAGTGAGTGTCCGTTTAGATCAGCCCACCAAGTGGCCGGGGACTCAACCCTGAGTCACGCCCTACTGTCTTGGTTTAATCAAAGCCCTAATCTTAACAGGTAATTTAATCAAGATATGCCAGCTGAATCTAAAGCAGTCAAAGGATATCACACCCAGAGGAACAGACCAGTTTACAAACATAATCTTTCTTTTCTCAGATGCGCAAAAGTAATCTCAAACTGCCACAAATGATTTAGATCAATTCCCTAGTTGCCACTAGAGGTTCCTGTCTATCTTCTTCTAAGGCTAAGCAGATATACATCCAGACTAAGCACTTATATGGAAATCAAATTATCCTTCCTTAACCAAAGAATATTGTAGCCAATATCTACAATAATTCCATAGAGAATTTCTCATTACCATTAAATTAGCTTTTTTTAAAAACCCAACTTTATGTTTTATAACATGTCTTCAATAATGAAATGGGCTGTAATATATGATACATATTAATTAGGAATGAGGATATTTCTTCACAGATGGTATGTGTGCTTTCTATTTCATACTCAGATTTAATCTAAATTGCATATGAACCATGTCCATTTAGCTTTAAAAGTGAATATAAGCTACTGTCCTCAGCAGAAAAGATTAACACACTAATGAGTGAGAGTTCAATTAATAGCTATATTGTAATAAATAACCATTGGCTAATTTAATAAAACTGTGCCTTAACTGCAAATGTAAATAGATGAAAATAGTAGCTGAACTTTGAACCTACTCTGAAATACAAAATATTAGAGTTTATAAAACAGCTAAACCCTTTAGGAAGCATCTTCTTTTCATACCAATTTCAATATTCTGCTTGTAATACAATACCATCCAATGCATTTCAGGACAATACTGTAATAATATGAAAATGCAATTCATTTTTAAGGTAAATTCTATCTGGCTCTGCAAAATGATTCTGCTAAACATTCAGAAACATTATCAATAGCTTAATCCAAAGTTATTTATTAAACTCTATATGTGAGGTGCACCATTATGTATTAAGGAGTATTAATATCTAAACAAAAATAATTTTGGATTATAATGATTAAAGTTGATGCCAAGAAGTGTAAATAGAATATTTAATATATTTATCAATTGGTCTTCATATTTGTGAACACTAAAATATATTGAGTATATACACTCTAAATATTATAGTTTGCCTGGAGAATTTAAATATCTGAAGAGTAGGAGAGTTGCCTTTAAAAATTTTGAATCTCTTTACAATTGTTAGCACTGCATATTTTTTATTGAACTAACATCTCTCTCACATTCAGAAGATATAAGACCTCACTGTTAATAGAGATCTTTCATAGATATAAGTATTTTAAATATTTTATTAAAATAATTCCTTTTTACAGTAAATATTATCTAAAAGAGTTGATAAGTACATTTCATGAAATATAGAACTACTGAAAAAATCCTAAACTCTACTGATCTTTCAAGGTATAATTCACATCCCATTTTTGCTAAGAAATATTGCTAATTCCCCTAGTCAGAATGAGTCTCTCACCCCCATGTATGTTTAGGTATTTGTACGTCCATTGTAGCATTTCTCATAATCTGCACTGCATTGCCTCTATGTATGTGTTTTGTTGTGTGGATGTGCACTTGCACAATTGCCCCTGTCACCCTTAGAAGATTTGAGTGACTGAGAAAGTACTTTGCCCATATTTAGTTATTCTCTCACAGTGTTTGGATTCAAACTTACTTTTTCTGAGCTGGAAAACCCAGAAGTAGTTTTTGATTTTCAGTCTGCCTCAGTGATGTGTTCTGATTTAGATTAATAATAAATAGTAATAATAATAATAATGCTAAAAAAATGAACTGTAAGGTTTCTTTTCATTCCCCAAGCTCTAGCCATTTTCCCCTTAACATACACTTTAAATGAAGCAGTCAGTTTTATAAAGACTCTGATTTAAATATTCTACTATTTCCTTAGGCCAAAGGTTATATTTTATTTTGAGCTAGATCTTTTGTAACATTTAATTTTATGATTTGAATAGCTTGAATCTCCTGACACTGACAATATTTTAGAAGAAATCATTATGTGTAGAAGAAGGAACTAAATTTAGTTGCGGTTAAATGAAAATTTCTGTTAATCCTAATGGATGTAGGGCTGTTTTATTAAAATGTTGGTCTTCAGGTGTTTCCACAAATAGTAGAAATATTATGTATTTCCAGGCAGTATCTCTTTGGGACAAGATTCAAAGAAAGTATCATTATATTTTAACAGACTTTTTTTTTTGCCAAAAATATGGTCTTTCTACCAGAATATTGAAGTAGAAAAAATTTTTGTTTTATTTTCATCGCTTTGCATAAGATTGTGTTTACAGTGCCATTATCCACAAAAGCCTTACATAGAGTATTTTTTTTTCTTGTAATTAAAACAGTAGGAATTAATAACAGGCTGGGGAAGCTTGCTGTTTTTGTTATAATGAATTGAACTATTTGAATGGGTAAAAAATGTTAATACAGTGATTATTCTAGACTGAGCTAAGTCTTGTCATAAAAGATAAAAGTATTAAATTTGCATTAGATGTTTTTAAAATGAAATTGAATACTGTGAAGCCATAAAGGTATCCCAACTTTGCCAAACAGTATTATAATTATAAATGAATATAGCAGTTATGATCCAAATAAATTCACTCTGACAGCAAAATAAACCCACTGATATTTGCAACCCAAGGTCACAGGTTTCATTAATCCCATTTGCTCAGTTCCTTGACTTTGTGTGTTGTTTCATTGTACTAATTTCAGTTTATAGAGGGTCTTTCATTTTCTTAAAGTTAGGATCTTTTAGCTAAATGTTGTATATTATGAAATGGGGGTGGAGGTGGAATCTTCCCTTGCTTCAAAAATAGGATAGTGAAAAATTAAATTCAGTAGGAGATATGTATAATTTATAATAAAAAATGTAGGGCAATTATTGGAAATCAAATTGTTAAAATATATCAAATAATGAGGAACAATACCTTTTTCATATGATTAAAAAAGGAATTCTCTCTTAACTCATTCTCATTTTAGAATATACATTTTTACCTGATGCTATACCTTTCAGGCTTTTTAATTAAACTTAAAGCTAAGTTTTAAAAATAAAATTTTACAGCAACTAATGTCATTTTTAAAATGTTTACTAGGAAACTATTTTGTGACCTTTGTGTTTGTTGGCGATGATAAGCAAGCCTTTAAACAACAAACCAATTTCAAAATGCCTATTAATGTCAAAAATATTCTGAGTTTCTTCTAAGAGTTTTTGTAACATTCATGTATTTCTTCAAAGTTGATTTTTTAGTTTTTCCTTATGTCTGCTCTCCTGTTTCATTTACCTGCTAATATCCTTCCCTGGATGGACCCAAATATCCAATTTCTCTGTTTCTCTGCTTCTGAGGACAATGAAACTCTCAAGCCATTGATGCAATTACAGCCTTATAGTTTCTTAAATAGGTCCTCAATATCTTTGGCAATCTTCCCCTGTTCTCTTGAGAGCTTTCTTTCCCTCTCTCCATGGATACCTGCTTCACTAGCATACACAGTGAAATCAGAACCGTGATTCTCCTTTGGGCCACTTTAAACCTTTTCTCTCTGTCTCAAACTTCCTCCCATTTCCAGCATATGTTACTGTCTTCTCATTTTACAGAGAAAAATGATAGTAGGACATGAACTGCTGCACCTTTGCTCTCTTCCAGCTCCCTACTTTTCCATCGTTGCTGATTCAGAGAAAGAAGTCTTTCTTTCTTTACAAAGCCCTCCTCTTTACCGCTACTCTTCATCCCATCTCCTCAGGAGCATTTTCCCACCATTTCTTCTATCCTTGTATCATCAGTCTCTCCTAATTCATTGCCATTGCTCCTCTCATTCATTCTAAAAACATTTTAGTTCTCCAGGGACAGGGAATGACGAAACAAAACTTGTCTCCTCTTCCTCAAATGACTGCTTATTTAGTTACTTTTAAAAAGAGCATTTTTTCAATAGTCTACTTTTCTTCAAATCCTTGTTTACCCCTGAATCTACTGTAAGCTTCTGGCTCTTTCACCAAGACCACCAATATCCCCATTTCTTAATTCAGGGGTCCCTCCTCAGTTCTCTTAATTTTTGATTTTCCTGTGGCTCTTGACACTGTCGCCAGTGTCATCTTCTAAAAAACTCGTTTCCTCTCCACCTCCGCAATAGCACTCTGTCCTCATTCTTCTCCTGCATATCTGGCCATTACTTTTGGCCATTTGGGGAGGTTTTTTTTCTGGTAACCACTTATTTAACAATGGTGTTTTTCCTGAATTTGACCTGGAAAATCGCTGAGTCATCTCACCCACTCCTATGGCTTCATTGTCACTAATAAACTCCTATCTCTATTTGCTGCTCTCAACCGAAACTTAGCTCTCCATGTTATTCCCTTAGTCAAACCCTAAGCCATTGATATCTGAGCTAGTATTAGGGAATCCTATTTGGTCTCTTGCTTCTTTCCTACACAGAACTGCCAAATCTGACCAATTTGCTTCATCAAAACTTTAAATGACTCTTTTGGACATCATATTAGTTTGTCAAAATTAAGTTAGGCACTTAAATGTGGCACTTCTAACTCTTATTAACTTACTTCCCATCCTCACAGAACTTTTTGCTTTTTCCAAACATACCATTATCTTTTAGGACTTTGTGCTTTTTCACGTGCTTTTTATTTTGTTTTAAAGGCCCTGTTATAGCCAAGATTTTAAATACCCATTTTTTCATTCAAATATCAAGCTCGCATTC